>JAUMHN010257457.1:0-19579 GCA_032360265.1 Heliamphora ciliata | reverse complement strand
CAAAATTTGGTTTTCAAGGTGTTTAAAATATTTTTCAAAACATCTTTGAATTCCCTCATTTTTAACCCTAAAATCCCAAAGCCATACTAAGCCCGATGCCCGAGGTGTTACTGGGCCACTTGTGCTACTACAGGTACGTTGTTGTTTGTTTAATTACCATCATGCTTTGTAGTTCATTACAGTATACCTCTCTTAGTAGCTAATGGAGTTTGTTGCTTTTGCAGATATGGGCTTGGGAGAGATTCCCCCGCATTGCCCCCGCCATACGGCAGATGCTGGGCCTGGTCAGATAGCTATCTAGTACGGAGACGATATCCTACCGACCGGGCCGTGGGGTAGCCGGTGGCGTGTTAGCTTTGCGTTGGACCAGGTCCTGACGCATGTCGTTACTATCTACCGCAACTAGTTTGACCATCTCACTGCAGACGAGGTTAGCCTTACGTTACATTGCATTAAGGTTTTCTCTGTTCAAATTCAAATATTTACTTGTATTATGTTCATTACTATTAGTGTTCTCAGATCACCTGGATGCTAGACGGACCCGCTGATCAGATCATCTTGGCGCTTCCCGATTACTGCCGACTAGGCAGCAACATTTGGATGACGCGATCTCCACTTATCTGCTATGATGTGGTCAAGTGGCATCTCCTAGACTGCGTCTTCTGACAGTTCGGGCGCCTTCATACCATCCCATGAGACCCAGATACGGACCGCAACCTCTATGCCTATGATCGACGTGGCTAGATGGACACCGATTGGACATGCGCTTTGGGTCACTGCTTGGGGTCTGCGGAGGGATCAGGTTGTCGTCGCCCCTCAGTCCCAGCTGCCGATGGGATACCACGAGCCATATATGATATGGTATCGGCGGGTCTCACATTTGCTAGTCAGTAATCCCAATCACTACGATGCACTCGGATACCTAGGAGCATGGAGGGTTATAGAGGAGTTTGTAAGCACTACAACTTTATTTCTGTATATCTCTCCATTCTATCCAATTTCATTACATGTATGACTAATGTCTTCTTCTTTTTCATTTGCAGGCACAATGTGTCGCAGGAATATGGATGCAGACCCACACCATACATGACCCAGCGTACGAGGAGATGGCTAGTATCTGCGCGCGTATGTACGTTTCGCTTATGGTGGTGCATAGAGAACATCATGTAGAGCATTATACTCATTCCATGGACCCGCTTGCCACACCCGCTACTCGTTGGGGCTCATTTCCACCGAGTGGTGCGAGGTAGCTGTAGTTCTCCTCTCCTGTCGCTGGCCCGTCGCCCAGCATTCCCTCCAGCTCTCGAGAGTTGCCTAGCCTCCACCGTGACTTTTTAGAGATGATGCAGGGAGTGACGTAGGTAGAGGTGCCCCAGCTGCTCCCTTTGCCAATTCGTGGTTGTGGTCGTGGTAGAGGATGTGGGCGTGGCAGGGCTAGAGCTAGAGTTCGTGGTGATGAGGTGTCAGAGCAGCCAGCACTTGGTCCTAGCCAGACGGCCACCCAGTCCCAGCTCTCATAGGAAGCCACAGAGGACCATGGCCACGGTGCGCATTTGGAGCAGTCGAGTTCATCTCAGCTACCTATGCTTTCCCTCAGTTACCCAGTCACTCAAACCCTTGGGTCGTCGGGTACCGCAGAGTTACATGTGCACGCAGGGCAGTTGGACCAGGCGACGACGTCCAAGCCACTGGAGACAGATATACCTCCTGCCATGCATACATCCACCGGACATCTTCCACCGACAGTACAGAAGGGACGCCAAGTGTACCAGCGTAGGAGCAGGAGACCCAGGCTACCGCCGCGTGGATGCGGGACTTAGTCTCCAGCCTTCTATTACATGTCATCCTTTGGTGGCCGAGATGTGGCCACCCATGTGCACTTGTATATTATACTCCAAATAAGTATTCCAAATATGTTTATTTTTGAAAATCACATTTGCTCTTATGGTAATTTTAGTTATCTAATATCTTTCTATTCTGGTTAGTATATTGGTTTGAAGGTTAGTAGATTCTCCATTATGGGTCAACCAATATACACATACGAAGCATTGCCTTGTGATTTTGTTTAACCATGCTCTACTCTTTTGTTGTTTAAAACTTTATTATAGTGCTTACTGTGATACTCAACCTAAGTGGTTGGTCCTGTTCTCAGACACCAAAGAGAAGATCCATGTAGATTACCTGTTCACATTGCCAGGAAAGGTGAGGCAAGATTCTGTATATAGTGGACTTCAAATACATTCGTAATTCTTTTTAAGGATAAGTGGCTTCTATTCTTTGGTAATGGTGTTGATTTATTATGTAGTTATTTCTGTTAGCATATTCTCCTACTTGCTTCATAACCGCAATTGATTGCATTTTCAAACAGAAAAGGAAAAACTAGCTCATTGGGTTTATTGAAGTGTGTATGTTATCCTCAGAGGTAAATGTTTCGTAACTTTTCATCCTTATCCACATTGTGGTCTTATAGAAGAAGCTCATCCTTATCTCATTTTTTTTTTTGTAGTGATTTGCATTCACAGCTTAATAATTTGTTGTGATGAATTTCTTATGCTCACTCATCTTTTCCTTTGTCTTGCGGGCGAATCCAATTGACGTCCTATTCCCTTGAATAAACTAATTTGTGGGGCATCATGTCTAAATTCAGTTCAAACTTTATGCATCTGGCTATAAACTACGCAATATTGGTGACCTGGTTATGTGATCCTAGTATATTTTCATACAGTAACCCTGAAAAGTTTCTAAGAAATTTACCCAGAATTTAAGATAAATGGTTCAGATTCACTTGAATTATGGCCTACACAATACACAGTTGAATTTGTACCATTCATTTTGGATTCACTTGAATAAAAAGCCTAAACAATACACAGTTGAATTTCTATCATGCAATTCCTTGATTTGAATTGATGTAAGGTTATGTTCATTTGATTTTGTAAGTAGAACAAATGATCTTAAAAAGACAATGCTCTTTCATTATTTTATGTTTCTGTTGTGATTTGACTGCATGTGTGCATGTATAAGCTTTGACATTGCTTATACTTTATATTGCACTAAATTATGCAGAAGTTCAATTTAGTTAGCAAGGTATGACCTCTAAGAATAACTTCTAGCCTTGCTTTTGAACTTTTGACATTGTTTATGTTGAGTGGGTTAAGTGAAAATAGAGTAACTCTATGGCATTCTACAAATTTTTAATCACATCTACTTTGGGGACTAGGTTATAGTAACAATTTATAATAAACAAGAGGTAAATGAAGAATTTATGTTGCCGATCCACTTATAATTAAGATCACTAACCTCTTTTAATATTAGAGGAATTAGAAAGTATTGCCTTTGAATTATGCTACCAATTGGAATAGCCTATTTACGGATTATTACTTGTGCACTTTTGACAAGTATTGCCAGTAGAGTTAACTTGACTACCATTTCTTGAGAAGCTATACCTTAATAACAACATGCTTTCAGTTTTGCCACCTGAGCTTGGCAATCTGAAAAACTTAAGAGTTCTCAAGGCTGACAATAATTTTCTGGTTTCAGTACCTGGTAAGTGGATGTGGTTGTTGCTTTCCTCCTTTCATGGGAGTTTTCTTTATCCCTTTTTGTATGGGTTTCTTCTCATTTTAGTGTGGCATTCCGCTAATGCCTCTTTATAATTTCCTTTTAGAGTCTAAATGTCAGTGTCCTGCTGCTTTACGGCCATATATATAATGGCCCAGTTAGATGAACCAAATGGGAAAAAAAAACCTTGATTCTGGATATCTAGGGCATATTTGCAATATGGAACTTAATCTTTTTGCTTGTCTTTGCTGAAAACTGTAACTAGTTGAATTGGGACAGTGCGTTGGACTGGTAGAATTATCACTGGAACACAACAAGCTGGTCCAGCCTCTTCTTGATTTTTTTGGGTAATTAATTATAACATAAAAAAAGAAAAAAATTACATGATTACAAGGGGCATCCACATGAAATTACATGAGTACCACTAGGAGCCTACGTCATACACATATGCAATAAATAAAACCCAACCCCTGCTCTAAGCGAGGGAAAGCTAACGATAAAGAATATTCCACACACAACCTGCGTGGATGGGAAAAAACCTACGTACAAGTCCGCGCACAACCCGCACGGATCGAAAAGCACCAGCATACAAATAGAGGATAAAACCAATAACCATGCCAAAAAACTATCAAACTCTTAATCCCTACTGAAGATTAGCTCTCGCAAAGGGTAATAGACTCCAAAATTCAGACAGAAATAAGAGAAAATAAGAGATCCAACAAGTAGAACTGGTCATCCAAACCCAAAAAGTACTTAAAACCTACTGAAGCTTGGCTCCGCAAAAGACCCCAACCCTCGGACGCCAAGGATCTAACTAAGGTGAAAAGCAAATCCCAAAACCCAAGCAATGTGAACTCAGTCTCTCAGTGATAGTCACACTCCTCAACTACAGAGGAAAGGATAGAGTTTAGATCACCCCGCTGAAGTGAAGAAATAAGTCCATACCAAAGTGAGTTCCTTAAATCAAAAAAAGGACAACCTAAGGGGAACCAGTACAGGTCTAAGAGTAAAGTACCAGAGGTAGATGGGCCCCAAGCCAACCAAGAGGAAGCAACAAATAGATCAGCTCTAGAAACTCCAGCTGAAATCTTGCCAGCGTAAAGACCAACATCCCCTGCGCACATGGTCGCTAAATAGAAGCGGTGGGAGGCCCCAACAAGTCAGCATTATCATCATCATCATCATCATCTTCTTCTTCTTCTCTTCTTGATTCCAGGTCATTTCGTATGCAATTTATAACCTTGATTGACCTACTCCTGCCGTACTTTGTTTTTAATTAAGTTTTTAGTATATCCGTTTTCTTTAGGTCTAATATTCATCTTCAGTTTAATTTTAGGGCTATGGCCGAGTTATGCATTCTTAGACTATTTGGTAATCCCCTTGAATTCCTGCCTGAAATTTTGCCATTGCACAGACTTCGCCACTTGTCTCTTACAAACATCAGAATAGTAGCTGATGAAAATCTAAGATCAGTGAATGTGCAGATAGAGGTATTGATAGATGCTGAAAATCTTGTGAAGTTTCTTGGATCACTTTAGGTCTGTCAAGTTAAAACATGCTTTTATTGACAATGTGATCGTGGCAAATAGAGAACAGTTCTTACATTGGTGCATACTGTTTAATATCCAATACACAATTTAATATACCCTTGAATTATGACCCAGAATACTATATTTTTGTACGCACGTTCTGTCTTTTGATATTGTGCTTTCTCTTCACTCGGAACTCTTCTCCCCTTGTTCCTGGCCCAAGTATTCAGAGAAACTATATGTTTATTGGTGTTTAGTTTTCGGTATATAAGCCAACAAGTAATGCTTTGAATTGAGGTTCATCAACTTCACAAGAATTCCTCAATTCAAAGTGCAATCCAATAGAGGCAAACTGGAGAAAGCATTGTAATATCTGTGCATGTTGTTCTACCTCATTTTGTCTGGATTCTATTTCCCCCGCATTCTCAGATTGTCTATTTTCTTCCATATGTACATTCAGGTCTTGTGTTCTCTTTTAATTTGTTGGATAATGAACTGTTGCTACTTCTGTGGTGTAGTGAATGGAAGACTTTGAGGCATTTCATGTAGCTCTAGACTCGGTGAAGAACATGCGCACGAAACTCACCATGAGTAACTTCAAGAACCTGTAAGGATTGCGTTTTCCAATTCCCAATATTGTTCAATACATTAGAGTAGTTAAACTTCATTAAATTAAAGAGAACTGATTGTATTGCCTTTTGTTTTCTCTAATTGACTAAAGATCACCTAGTTAGGTTGTAGTTAGATCAAAATCAGCTCATGAGAGGGGTGACTTCACCTGCCCAATCTTAAACCCTGTGGCATACATTTATTTGGTGTTCTTGTACTGGTAGTTGTTGTTGGGATCCAGGCAGAGCATGCATTATATTGTGTCATTTGCTTTGATTACAGGTTAGTCTTGTTGATGGTTATACTGTTGGATTATTCGAAAAAGAAATGGGACTCTGTCAAAATTTTTTAAAATTTCGATGGAAAACAGTTTTTTAATTCGATGTCGAAATAATGAAATGTTGCTGGGCAGTTTTGTGTGTCTAGTTTAGGATTTTCATATTATCCCTCCTGGTGGTGATTTTGCTTAGAGCAAAGAAATATAAAATTAAATTAGCCATGGAAAAGAAGGATGACCTAGATACTATCATTACTAAAGTAGTTGAGTTCATTGTAAAATTAAAAATTCAATGTTTCCAATGTTTAATTGGAATTAAGGTCAAATTTAGTTTGGCTTCTAGTGTTGGCAATCATTTTCTATCCCCTTGTTATATTATTCTGTTATTAATGTTAGGTATAGTTTTGGCCGGTTTCAATATTTGGGTATTGGCATAGTGTAATTGTCAATGGCGATTTTTGACCAATTACTTATGTGTTCTTCTTTCTTTGTTTTCAGTTGTGTTAATCATTGAAGCTGTTGCTCACAGAACAAGTTTGCTGAAAAGTATATCTATCCAAAATTATGTTTTATGTTTTGCAGATGACCTGGATACTGTCAATGTTGTAAGATATGCTCCTTTTTTATTGGCAAACCTACAATTTAATTTTGCCATAACATGCACTATGCAAGGTGGTTGCGTTATTCTTGTTCCACAAATTGAGTTGTTCACACTTTGTTAAATGTTTACACCTTATGCAGGCTTCATTTTCCATGCAGTGTGGCAACTTTGGTAGATCTTGGTCCATTTTGGACAGTCCTGTGATAAACAATGCTTTGAATTGATTCTTGGATTGAATGAATAGATGAGCACAAAAGAACAACTCTAATTTATGTTCTAATTTCTGAATTATATTGTGTATAGCTGAAATCAATGAAGGAGAAGAGTAATTCTACAATTCTTGAAGGATGAGGACATAAATGGGGCTATGGTATATTAAGGGACAACTCTTGCTCTGTTCGAATAGAATGGGTAAATGGCTGGTAATTTCGAAGTTTTGGGATAAACTACTAGATTTCATGTCAACATATATGTAAGTGGGACACTTGTTGTGAGACCGTGACCAGTTTTAATTTTTGCGACGTTTCAACGTGTTATTTATTATTTTTACAATAGCATGTTTATGTTCGTTTTATGCATAGTCGAATTTAGAAATGCATGTTAGGTTGGATACCGGGACCATTGGGGGTTGTGCTGAGAGGTTTAAAAAAAAGATATTTTCATGGCCTATAAATATCTAGCCTTAGATATTTTGGTGGAGATAATTTTTCCAAAGCTTGGAGGCTAAGTTTCCTTTTCCAAACAAGAACCTCTACCTTCTCTCTAGACTTTCTTGGGGCCCGGGATTTGTTTTTGGCGATCGGGTAGCGGATCTTTGCTATCGGCACCGAGGGCTATGCGTTCATCCGGACAGAATTTTGTTTCGATGAAGTTTGTTTTTCACAGAGTTCGAGGCGTCGAGTTTTTAACTCAACGAGGTAGGATCCTAGACCATCTTATCTTTAAAGGGTGCTACGTGCAATTATATATGTTTTTACCGTTTAAAAATGCATGAAAAGTTGGCTTATGTTTCAAAAGTTGGATTTTGGTTCAAAATCATTTTTGGTTGATTTTGGTTGGATGAAAAGGGGTTTGAGGCTTTTCTTTCGGTGTATCTTTGTTATTTTGGGTTTGTGTATGCCCGTGGTTTGCAAAGGGGGTGTTTGGATGGTTTAATTTGGGGCTGAGAAGATTTTTCCTTCGCTAGAGTTTGCTTTACGCCATTGCACTGTAGCCTGTTCAGTAAGTTGAAAATTTTGATTTTTGTGTCGACATATTTTCTGTTTGTGTTGACACCTCTGCTGTTTGTGCCGATACCTTTTTGTTAGTGTCGAACCTTTTCATGCAGTTTGTGTTTGACGCTTCAGTGGTTGTTTACGATTAAACTCTCTGTACTTTTGTGTCGACACCTTTTTCTGTTTGTGTCGACACCTTTTGCTGTTGGTGTCGACACTTTTGCTGTTTGTGTCGACATATTTTTCTTCTGTTGGTGTTGTGTATTCTGTTGCTATTTGTATTGACACATTTTCTGCTTGTGTCGACACCTTCAATGGTTGTGTTGACACACTTTCTGCTTGTGTCGACACCTTCATTGGTTGTGTTGACACTTTTTTTGTTTGTGTCGACACATTTGCTGGTTGTGTTGAACACATTTTCTGTTTGTGACGACACTTTTTCTGTTGGTGTCAATCATTTTCTTCCTTGTGTGAGAAGGAGAGTTTTGAGATTGGGGTGAGTTCTATGAGCCCTTGGTTTATTAGAATGTCATATTTTCATGTTTAAACCACGTTGTTTGGATAAAAAGCATGTTTTCCCTTTTTAGTTGGTTTATTACATGATATGAACTTATGGATGTTCATGGTTTTCAAAAAGGTGGTTTTGAAACCGGAGGATTTATGAAGATCGTGAGAAAAACGTGTTTTGGAGGTTTGGTGCTAACCCTCGGAGTTGAGTCTCAGCTTTTAAACGTTTTGATGGAAACGATGGAATATTTTGAAATATTTTGTTTGATCTCCATATTGATGGATGGGTCTTTATACACGTTGATGTATAATTGTGGAAATATTTTTGTAGTCGAGCTACGTACTGGTTTTTTAATGATTTCTATAGATGTATCGTGACAGTGGGTGTGTTGAGTTAGGCTTCTATTTCTCCTCGGTGGAAGTCCAAAAACGTGCGCAGCGTAGGTGCTTTGTACCTTCGGGTTAATCCCCGTAAATTAAGCGGTGGGTGCTTTGTACCCTCGGGTTTTGGGCCCGTAAATTAAGCAATTACGTTGTTATAACTCCGTATAGAACTTGTCATTACCTAGCAGGTCTTAAGTGGTTCAAGACTAGGGTAATAGGCTGGAGTCTATAGTTGTTACCTTTGTCTTGAGTTGACAGAGTCGGTACATAGGAATTATTTTATCTTATTTTGCTTGGATGTGTGACCCGAGGGGGGAATACTGTTTTGTTACTGTTTTTTCTTAACTGTGGCACGTTATTTACTCTGTTGGCAATACATGGTTTTAAGGATGAAAACGTGGAGTTTTATGAAATGAAACTGTTTTGAGGCTCTTATTAGTCTGATGGATAAAACTTGTGGTTTTTAGGATGAAAAATCTTTTTGGCTCCTGTGAGTGAGTCAGCTTGTACTATAATTGCATATCATTCTTTATGGCTTTATAGTCTTTTTCTATTGGGTTTCGGCTCACGGTGTAGAATTTTGTTGTAAAACTTTTTTCTGGTAAAGTGGTGTCTGTAGGTTGACCTTGAGGTGCCCGGAGGTGGCTGATGACAAGACTTTTGTTTTGTCTTAATAGGTAGTTTATACCTTTTGTATATGTAACATGTTGTAAAGCACATGTAATTCTTATGGATGTATGCATGATTTATTAATTTTGAGAGAAGCATGGGTTGGTTGTTGTTTTCCGTAGTTTCTTACTATGTTTTTCGTTGCTTGGTTCAACGGCTTACAAAAAGGAGTTTTCAAATGGTTTATGCTTCATTTAAATTCTTGTACTTCGAGGGAGATTTTAAAACAACTTATACTTCTTTTAAAAGGTATTTCTTTATCCAAGAACGTGTACCTTGTTTTAAAGGGTTAGGCTTGTGGGGCCGTAACCGTAGTCTTTTGGGGATATTCTTTTAAATTAAATAAATCCTTGGTAGTTCTTTTTACAAAGGTGTTTGCCTTGTTTGGCTTTAGGGCTTTTCATCTGGTTGTGGTTGGGTGGTTTTAGTGGTTGTTTGTGGGCTTTTCACGTGACCCGGAGTTTGGGGCGTGACACTTGTGGTAGTTTAAATTAATTTTATGTGGAATTTGACTATGTGATTATGAAACCAACTTCGGAATAAGAACCAATGTTTTGATTAACTCCCTGATTGTATAATAAATAGTATATGGTTGAAGATGTATTGAACTGATGAATGTTTGATGTGATAAGTTGGGCGCACATTTGTTGCATCCAAGAACAGGAGGATGACCTGGATACTGTATCGCTAAGCTAGTTGACCATGCTGCAGAATTAAATAGTTGCGCGTTTCCAATGTGCAATTTAAAACCCATGTCAAAATTAGTTTAGCCTGTGTATGTTATGTTGGAAGGGAAATAATCAATTGAAAAGAAAATTACAATTACCATGTGTTTAGCAAACACTTTTGAAACCTTAATAAATAAGCATACTCAGTTTCAAAACAACACTGTTAGGGGAAATTCTGTGATAAATAAAGCGTGTTTAGTAAACACGTTTTCATAATAAAGAAAGTTTGTTTACTAAACATGCTTTTAGCTTGACAGAACGGCATTGTACGTAAAGCGTGTTTAGTAACCACGTTTTATCTATTATGAAAACGTGTTTACTAAACACGCTTTTAGCTTTATACCGATAAGGTTATGAGTCACCTATGCATTCACGTGTTTGGTTACTATTATATTATTTGTTTATATAAGTGCAGTCTAGCTATGCATTCACGTGTTTGGTTACTATTATTTGCCTATATATTTGTAATTTCTTTCGGCAAACTTTCATACCTTCGAGCAAGCCAGTAAAGAGAGGAAACAAATATTGTTTGGGGAAAGAGATTTGTTGGTGCTCATCTCTTATAGCCTTTCTTTGTCTATCTCTCATTCTTTTTAATTTTTTTTAATTTATTTATTTTCTACCAGTGTAGGGATCTTGCTTTTAGCTGAGACTCTACAAATTTAGTAGATAAATATCATTTACTAATTTTTCAGCTTGTGTCGGAGCCCGCACTTAAGCTGAGGTTCTGCCCGTTTGGTTATAAATCAGTTGTTATTTATCATTAATGGCCGGTTCAACCGCCTTTATTTAATTTACAATATTTTAATTTTTAGTCACTTATTTTACTGTATTTAAATTTCCAATCATTTATAATTATAAATATTGTTAATGGCCAGTTCAACTTCTTTTATTTAAGTTATTTCTGTAAAATGTCCTTACTCTTATTCACTTTCTTTATCTGTGCTTACGTACTTGTTGTATATATATATATATATATTGTAACACCCCAGTCTGGACCCTAGTTGTAACAACCCAGACTGTAACTACTCGAAGAGCGACCTAGTCTAAACCCTAGTATTAGCAACGAAAAAACAATAAGAACTTAGGTCGCTGCACGAATAGGAGAGACCTTAATTAACCCGAAAACCCTAAATTGACTCGGAAATCTTAAAGAGACCAAATACTCAGAGACAAAACCCTAATACTCAGAAAAGTCTCGAGACAACTTAAATTAAGTAAGTAACATGAAATATAAAATTAAAAATAAAAAATTTTCATAATTAGGGTAAAATGACTATTTTGCCCATAGTACAGCAAAAAGTCTAAAAAATTTAAAATTTGACACATGGACACCCAAAATTAGATATTTATATATAATTAATTAATAAAAGATAAAATAACAACAAAAATGACCAAATTGCCCTTGCATGGCCGGCCACCTAGGGAAACGTTTCCAAAAGCTATTTTTTGCCTTTTTAAGCTTAAAAATGAGAAAAAAGTGTGTAAATTAAATATTATTTTGACCCAATACTTTTTATACAAGTAATATACGTAATAATATAATAATATAGGTCAACAAAAATAAACAAATAATTATTTAAAATCTCTACACAATAAATAAGTCAAAAAGTTAATTCTAGTCAAACTAGCTTAATTTAACTTAAAAACCTACACCTATTTAATTAATTATGATAAATCATGAAAAAACTAAATTAATTATAAATACTTTAATATAATAGGTTTTAATAGATTTAGATACCAAAAAGATGTATAAAATTAATATTTTATGCATTTTCTTTCACAAAATGGTACCAAAACTTAATTTAAACCCTAATTTAATACAAAAATCAGATTTGTTTGCCCAAACCTGCCCTTAGCCAAATTCTCAAGCTGCCAAAAATCAGATTTTTAAGTCTCTAATAACTCCCACCTCCCATGCAACCAATAGGAATTTAGAAAAATATAAATTTTTATTACTTGCAATAATTATTCTCCATTATAATTTTCATTATAAAAACACACCCAAACACCCACTCTCCTTCATGAAATTCGGTTGAGAGTGTGAACGAGAGAACCACCAAAATTTTCTAAGTGTTTTCAATGAAGAATAAGAGAAGAAGAAAAAAGAAAAAAAGGAGGAGGAAAGGAACAAGGAAGAATCAATAAAGCTAAGTCCCATTTTCCTACAATCTTCTAAGCATCAAAAGAGATAAGTAAATCTTATAAAACCTTCTGATATACTATCATGAAATAACCCTCAATTTATCTCTATAATCATCCCTAAAGATAAAAAACAAGATATAACTCAAAAAAGGTGTCGTAGGTATGAATAATGGACTGTTTATGTTTGATCAAGCTTTATATGTGCTTGCATGTGTATATTCTTCAGTTTTATGGCTTGAATATTTTCTGGAGTTTTGATTTGTATGAGTTTATGACATGCATGCAAAGAAAATACATCAAAAATTAATATAACATGAGCTAAGACATCAAAACCTTAAATAACCTGATTTTCTGGACATGCGAACATTCTGCCAACAACTTTAAAATATCATAAATAATTGTCAAAAAATGATCTTAAAGTGATATTTATGTCCAGACCTATATGTTTGAGTTCTCTTTCAAACAAAATTGGTTTGAAGTGCTTTCGTTGGCTAGAACTCCAGATATGTCATTTTTACCAAAGAGTGTTAGATTTTGGTCATTTTGAGTTGCAGACCTAAAAACCCTAAGTTAGAGTGAGAACCGAGCTTGGATCAAAACTTAAAACTTGTAGAGGACATATGTATCTTACTATCCACCAAAAAGGAGTCAAAAATATGAAATCTTGATGGGTCAAAACACTCACCAAAGTCACTGTTGAGATTTAGTGACTGATAGAGCTTTCTGTCACACCTTTTTGTAAAATAAAAAAAGAAAGTGTTTAGAAGCCAAATCCAAAAGTGGTAAACATGAAAAATGTAAATAAAATATTAAACTAAATACTGAACAAAAATCATCCCAAAATACCATCGAATGGTACCCTAAAGGCCTTGAGCATTCTCTGTTAAAAACCCACTCTACTGACCCTTTTTAGGCTGACTGAACCTTTTTTATAAATTAGCCAAAATCACTAACTCTTTCTAAATAACTTGCCCTAGAACAAAACATGAAATTTGTAGGGAACGCCTTAAACTAAAATCTCACCAAATATTAAACCTATAGCCCTTGAATTGATACCCCAAAATCGTGGCCAACAGAGGCTCAAATTCTGTGTTTTTCTCTGTAAAATGCTGAACGGTTTTTACTCAAATAAAATAAATGACCCATTTTCCCTAGGAACTGACCTTAGTGTTAAACATGAAAGTTGTAGAAAATATTTTTATATAAATGGTGTTCAAATTTTAGAAATTAAATCCATGTCTAGGTACCTCAAAACACCATCGCAACTTTAAAACTAGCAAGTAAACAATTACCTAAATTTGGCTAAGTGTACGAATGGCGTGTTACTTAGTGAAACTTAAATCTTTGGACTTATTATGATCTTGGTAAATAATTAGTGTATGAAAATGATTGATTTTGATGAAATAAACCTATGCCGGTAGTTCGATTCTATGTCACATAAGTTATGGTTATACTTCGCATGCTTATACTTCATGCTTTAACAAATTGTACCCCGTGCCATATTGTGTTTATATGCCATCTATAATTAATTGTACATGAGAAGCATATTACACATCATGAGCATTCCTACATTGCATCTTGAGTTATCGAAATCCCTTTTGTACCTTTCATTATGGGTTGGGTTATTTAGAAATCATTCTTTCTGTGGTTTTGAATTTAGGGCGTCCCTGGTTGCCATACTTAAAAATGAATTGGGAGATTATTTATAAAAAGGGGTTTAGGCACCATGGGTTCGACACTAGCCTATTATTTAGACTTTGGGTTGACGCCTAATGAGTATCCTGGTCCTTAATGTGGGATCGGTTGACCCGAATAAGGATGGATAAAACTGGTTGGCCCGCCCCCACGCCGTTGCCATTGAGTAAAACGGATAAGACATGTAGCCAAGGCAAGCGTTTACCTTTTGCAACGAGGCGAGGATAAGTTAGGTGATCAATGTACCATCAAGTCTACTCTGTAACTCCCAGCGTGGAATTCATGATATTATTCTGAAAATACGTTGGGTTGGGCAATTGCATTGCATTCATCTGCATCACGCAATCGCACAATTATTCTTATATATGCTCGCCCTGTTGAAAACGATAAATTGTCTATCTCTTTACCCTTAAATTTGTATTGGGTATTATACGATATGTATTGTAGGATATTTTGTTGTGAGTTTGTTAGACAGTTTGGGGAATTTACTTCTGGGCTCTTGCTCGTGGCATTCGTGCCACAGGTGAAGAAGAAGAACCATTTGAAGAATGCGGGTTCGTTGAAGAAGAAGATTTTGGAGAAGAGGGAGAGTGGAAAGAGCTAGCAGATCCCAACAATGCCACTTAAAGACATAGAAACTTCTCTTTTTGATCTTTTGTTCAGTTTTTCACAGACATATTGTAACTTTTGTTGAATTTTCTGGATGACTGTAATCATTAAGTACTTTGAACAAATTTTGAACCGTTAATGATGTAGTAATTATCATATATAATTATGAATGCTCGGCTAGAATATTTCCCTTATTTATAGTTACGTATGTCTCGATGTTCCCGGAGGACTGGGCATCACAGTTGATATCAGAGCCTAGGTTTAGTGAACCTTCAGGTCTTGGAAAATGGGAGATTATGAGTTTTGTAGCATAGAAATTCTGTAGAATGTCCGTACTGTTAATTTATCACATATAATTTCCAACAACTCAAAATATTTACCTTAAGATTTTCTCTATCTTTCTTTCTTTAGGATGGCGTCCGATGCAGAGCCGGCTGTGGAACCGTGGGTAGCACCAGAACCTGAAGACTTGAATCCCGAAGAAGATCCGAAGGAAGAAGCAGCTGAAGGGCAATACCCGGTAGACGTATTTTCGTTAGCATGGATGTTTTCGGACGAGTGGCCAACTCAGGGAGAAGAAGATGTCGAGGAAGTAGGAGCAAATGAGGAACCAGATGTAGTAGGGGATAAGGCAGACTTTGAAGCTGACGATGAGGAGGAACTTGAGGACGACGGTGAGAACATGGAGCGAGTCATCACCTTCTTTTACGATCCACTAGAGGTGCCGCCCCCAGTGCCAGATGATGATGAAGCAACGGACACAGTAATCTACTGGAGCCGCCAGGACTACCGTAAAGACTACCGTGTTGAGGAACGGGTTTATGCGAGAGTATTCCCTAAAAGAACGTGGAAGTGGAAAATACCCGAGTCTTTTCCAAGGTACATGGGTCCGTTAAGGGTATTGAAAAGGTGCGATGAAACCACCTACCGTCTGAAGGTACTGTCGGGATTCAAAAGGCTATTAGGGGATAGAATGGATGCAAAGTGGATGAAGACACAGAAACCAAGGAGTAGGAGGGGGAACATTTACCTGCGTAAGTCGGCAACCGACTTCAATAATCCAGAAACGTACCTGGAGATACTAGTTGCCATAATCAATAGGACTCGTAAGGGACCAGAGGGCTTTTGGCACGTGGAAGGGCAATGGCACTGCTACGGTATCTACGAGGCAACGTGGGAGCGTGACTCAGTTATTCGCTACTTCTATCCGCATCTATTTGTTTAGGTCTTAGCATGTTAGGCGGTATATCTTTCTTTAGTTGGATGATGTATGTGTTTTGTGAACTCTTAAAAACTTTGTAATGGTTATGTGGAATGCAAATGTTTGTTGCTAAATTCTTCATAAGCTACTTGTAATCTCAAACAAAATTCTGCAATATCCCAAAACATGAAAACAATTAAGAATAGAAACAACCCTCGAATCTCGACACTCTCTCAAGAGAGCTGATAAATAATCAAACCACCGGCAAGTTAACTAACCCCTAGATGAGAAAGTACTCAGAGTAGCCTAAGTTTTGGCAGAAACCACCGTTAAAATCCCGTTGCTTCACCCTTACGAGTTTCTCTTCCCAGACCCTTGTATCAACTTCTAAACCTGGTTAAAATTCCTTGCTTCTAACAGCACTGGTCCTCAATAATGCTACCCCGTGACATTCATAGGTGAATCCTTCACCACCATTCATTCTCCTAACTTCTATACTACATCCGACTAAAGCAATTTTATAAACTCTTGAAATCCCAAAATGGAGAGTTGACTTGGATGCTTGAGTTGAAGTACGTTCGGCCGACGCAACTTCAAGTCAAACATTTAGTTTGGCTACTCATTGCTAAAATGTATCTTTTGTCGGGATCTAATGTTGTACAGATTGATCTTGAGAGCCTCCTCTCTGTAATGTTCATTAGTAGCTGACCTCTTTTCTTCGATGCATTTGAGCCTCAACCGATCTCTCAACCTGGGTCAACGGTGATTGCTTAAATTATGACCCCTTGCCTTTGAACTGTCTGGGAGTCCACCCTAAGATATTCTAACCCTACAACTCGTGCTCACACCATTTGAAAATTCTCAGCTAAACGCTTCCCTATTCACCGCCTTATGATCGCTTTTCGTGAAACTGTCCTTATTAAACCCCACGTATGTTTTCCCTGTCAACCCTCAAAACCTAGCCCCGTAGGCCTGCGAGTGATGATGATCGTTTGGATATCAGTTTATTAGGCTTCAACGCTTTCACGAAAGATTAGGACAATGCCCGGGGTAATCTTTCCTCAACATTACAACTTAAATAATTGTTTATTCAACTAACTATATCTTTTCAAGGGACCCACAAATCCAACAACCCGGGAAGCAAAAGATTCGTACCAACAATTGGGAAGTGCAAAACAAGAAGCAACCTCGAGTTTCGGATAAGCTTAGTATGTAAATAAAGAAAGAGTATCCATACACATCATTAGTCACGTCAGTTTTTCCACCAAAGTGTTGCATCCAAATACTGCCATCCCCACCTTCAACGAAGAATTTTGACAACAATCCTGGGCAGGCATCAGGAGCCTGATTAAGAATTAACCGTCAAACCAAAATAGATCACATGACTCGATATTTGCATTAACTATACCTTTATCACGCTTATTTTACCCTAGAGTGACCAACCATCGGAGAAATATGATCCAGTCAATGGAAGAGACATCCAAACCCTACGTGCCAGTACGTGAAGGACTATGGCAGAAGTTAAGAGAAACAATACAATACTTGGAAAGACTGGAATAAGGACGAAAGTATATGATTACGGACTTCGTCACCAGGATCATCGAGATCGCATCAGGAGCACAACGACATTCGAGTTACAATGGGTCGCCTCACCAAGATCATTCGCTTTCTATTGGTTAAACCTCGCGACACATCGATAACTACAAGCAAAAAGTATGTCTGTGAGATTTTACACCAACATACGTTTTCTACCATACCTAACCAAGACCCGCATCTCGCTTGGGCAGTTTGAACACCCAGTTCTGAACCATCAAAAGCATGTTAAGAGTATGTATAAGGGAAATTGAAGAAAACTCTTATCTTCGGTCCAAACCTGCTTACAACCACAGCTCCCGAACCAGCTTTTGGAACCGTATGAGATTTTGTGTGTGAACAATACTGCAAAATTATCAATATACGGAATAGAAATAGAAAGGAACTGATTGGTTGGAATAAATCTCTGTTAGTCAATAAAGTGAGAACCAGAATGCGATAATAGAAATCCATAAAGAATTAGGAGTAGTAGCCCTGCATTGACAATCTATAGTAAAAAACGATATAATCTCATTGAATAAGACTTTTCATACTAATAAACAGATTCAGTGTTATGCTTTCACCTTATAAGTAGAACCAACATTATCAAACTGTTCGATGACCCTTTTTCCTTTTCTCTTCCCTGAAGATGACAGAACAAAGACAAAACCACGAGAGCTCAGTGAAAGTAAATGGAACCAAGGAGGAAGTAGAAGTCTCGAGCCTAGCACGAATTTTGCAAGATCTAACAGCTAATTTGGATCGATCGCGAGGGAAGGCACCCCAGGAAGGATCATGGTACTTATCGGACCTAAGGATACAGAATATTCCAGCACTTGAGAAGAAGAATTTTTTCCGAACAACAGAGGTTTGGATTAAGGCCACAAAGCAATAACAAATGACAGTAAGAGCTTGTTATAAGTGCAACCAGCCAGAACGTAAGACGACGCATTGCCCAACAAGAATTGGAGAAGATGATCAAGGAGGACCACTGAGGAACAAAACGGGATTTGTTCGTAAAAATCCGTACCACTCTCCCAACCAACCAAGGCTAGTAAGTAATCAACCTTCAATGGTAAGGCTCTGCTATGAATGCGGTAAGCTTGGGCACGAAAAGTACTAATACCCGCAGTTTGTATAGAAGGACTAGGAAGATCAATGGCAACAACGAAAACCACCGCAACCTCAATCTGGAGAGAGCTAATAGCCTATCCAAGCTACCAGACCTATTGCCAATCAGTAGAGTGAGAAAGGAAGATCACCCCTTAATAGGAACTTAAGGCCTCAAGAGGACCCTGGCAGCAAAACAGGATTGAGAAACGCCAAGAATGGCAACGAGAGTTGATCAATGGGAGAACAAACTTTGCTTTGCGAAAGTATGAGAGAGAGGGTACACAAGTCATATAAGATATGTCCGTGCTGTTCAATACCTAAGGGTGAATATTGTTTGATTCTGAAGCATATCATCCTTCCATATCTTAGTACGTAGGCAACCTTTATCCTTGGAACCCGAAATGTTAAAAAGCAAACTATAGGCAACAATACACATTTAGAATATCGTATGCAAGTGGACTATGTTTGTAGTAGCGTGCACGTTGAGAGTACCAACACCCTTTATGCCATACGACCTGGGAGTTATGGATTTTATCGAGAACAACGTGAAAACCCTGACACTAAATAATGCGAAGATGAATACATCAAGTAACTTCAACGGAAGATTAACTTACATGCTCGCCAATACAAAAGCCCTGTCAAACAATTGAGTTACCCTGAGTAGTATGTGAATATAAGGACATACTTCAAGAAGAGCTTAGTAGGCATCCAAAGCTAGGTACTCCGAAGGAAAAGCGATTCTATTAATAGAAGCTCTAGGGCAGCACCACGGGAGTGAGAAAGCCAAGACAGGAAGGCACAATGCTAGTGAATCATCCCCAACCATTCACACGATGAAGTACGATATGAAATTTCGAGGACAAAATTTATTTAAGGGGGGTAGATCGTAACACCCCGATCCGGACCCTAATTGTAACAATCCGGACTGTAATTACCCGAAGAGTGACCTAGCTGTTAGAATTGGTATACTGAAAATTATGTTTTTAGTATTTAATTTAATTTTTAATAAAATTAATTTTCTATTTTATGAGAATCTTTATGAGCAATTTATGTATATCACTTTTTTGTTATGCATGGATGTCTAATATTCGGTATAGTATTTAATCTAGTGTGTAGAGTACGGCTTACACACAGAAGATCAGATTTTAGGTTCTTGCAGAATATAAGT
>JAUMHN010257456.1:0-44095 GCA_032360265.1 Heliamphora ciliata | reverse complement strand
TCTCATTAATGAAGTGAAGAAAAGGAAGCTTCCTTGTGTACTTTTGGTCTCCCTCATGTTCCCTTGCTTTGCCTATACAAGGAGAGCCAAACTACCACTTCTCTATGTGATAATTTCGTGCATATAGAGAGAGAAAAATTGGGGTGAGTGTTCTTGAGGGTTTGAGAGAAGAAGAAGAAGAAGGAAAGATCCAAAAAGTGGGGTCTTTGGAGACCATCGTTTTAAAGCTAAGTCCTACTCCATCCTCCACCATCTTTTGATCTCCCAAATATGTAAGTAAAAACTATAAACCTTGTATCTAATATCCCTCAAAACATCCTCCCAACACACCCCTTAAGCCTCTCAAAAATCAAGGACCGAAATCAAACCGAAAAGGCGTTGTAGTTGGAAACCTAGGGGCTGTTATGTTTGTAAATATTATGAGATATTGTTGTATATTGTTATCTTTGATATTTATGACATCTAAGTATGCTGGAGCCTTCATATTAAAGTTAGAATCACAAGCATGCAAAGAAATGGAACAAAAACATGACATGATACAAGTAGAAGACCTAAACCTTAAGAGGCATGAATTTCTAGAACTTTCATGTTTCTGGCCTGAGATTTGAAATACCATAACTATCGGTAGAAAATTGATCTAGGCATGATTTTTTTGTCCAGAGTTATATTTTTGTGTTATCTTTCATCGAAAATAGGTTTCAACTCCTTTGAACAACCAGAACTCGAGAAATTGCAACTTTACCAAGGTGTGTCTGATTCTGACCTGTCAACATTACTGACTTGGAAACCCTATTTTAAAGTGAGATCCGAACCTTGGTCAAAACATAAAAGATGTAGCCAACATGTATATCCATCTACCCACCAAATAATAGAACAACATATTGAGGTTGGATAGGTCAAAACCCCCTTGAAAGTCTCTGTTGATTTTCAGCCCTCGAGGAACATTCTGTCACATATTTTTATATGGCCCAAAACCCCTATTTTTACTCATCTATTCCAAAAGTGGTCTACATTAACTTTGTAGCTAATATATTGGTTTATTTACTGACAAACAATCAGACCTTAAGGCCTTGGGATGATATCCCAAAACCGTTCTAAACCCTCTGTCCAAAATCGGCTCTGCAGAGTTTTGGCGCCTGAGAGAACCCACTTTTTAAAAATGGCCAAAAGGTCTAACTTGTTTCAAATAACAACCCTTAGCTCAAAACATGGAACTTGTAGGTAACTTGTTAAAGTAGAATATACTAAAAAATGGGCTCATTTGGACTTCATTTGATACCCAAAACCAAGAACAACAGAAGCTAGTTTTTGGTAAAAATCTGGAATAAATGTTGAACCATTTTTGCTTAGAATGAAATGTTCACCCTATTGCCTTAGGATTTGACCTTGGTGTTAAACATAAGAATTGTAGGATATATTTTTATATAAATGGTGTTTAAAAATCATAACTTAATTCCAAGTCTAGATGCCCCAAAACTTTGTCGCCCATTTGAATTTAATACTTGATTTTTGGACTTAAAATTTATGAGTGTATGTTTGAGTACCCTTGTTGTGAGACCCGAGTTCTACATGATGATCGAAGTGAATTAATTGATTAGTGCTATTAAGAGAATGTATAATGATTTAGAACTCATTCTATCCTCTTTGAATCATATTTTGAGAATTGTAGTTCATACTTCACATATACTTGTATTTCACGCTTTGCGCGTTATACTATGAATTTTGCCATGCGAGTTGATGCCATGCTGTAGATGGTTATATTTGAGATCCATATTATACATTATTGACATTGTCACTTGCATCCTGGCATATTGAAGTCCATCTATGCAAACTGTTGCTTGGATGGGCTGTGTTGAGATCATTCTTCTTGATTCTGTATCTAGGGCATCCCTGGTTGCCATTTTCTTCAAAAATGATTTGGGATGTATTCCCCTTGTATACCCTGGGTTCTTCCCCGGTGTTACAAAATTGGTTTTTACACCCCGGGTGCATCCCCGGTGTTTGAAATGGTTTATGGATATTATTGGGCACCATGACTTCGTCGCTAGTATTCTGGTTTCGATAGTTTAGATTTTTGGGTAAGTCCGAGAGAGCCTAATTCGGCTGACCTAATTCCACTGTATTGGTAAGTCGGAGAGAGCCCAATTATGGTTGTCCTAAATCCCTAATCCTGGTTCTTTGCTTTCGGTAAGTCGGAGATAGCCTAATTCGGCAGACCTAATCCCACTGCAGTGGTAAGTCAGAGATAGCCTAATTCGATTGACCTAATCTCATTGGGTAATTCGGAGGCCTTAAGTCGGCTGACCTAATCCCACTTCGGTGGTAAGTCGGAGAGAGCCCAATTTTGGCAGACCTAAACCCCTTACTTGGTACTTTATATATATGAACGTTTCTTGAAATCTCTTAGACTTTGGGTTGACACCGGCGAAGGCATCACGAGTCTTAAGGTGGGACTTGCTTGCCCGAATAGGGGTGGCAGAATATATTATTGGTTCGTGGCCTGCCCGCACGCCGTTGCCATTAAGTAAAATAGCTGTGGCATGAAGCCCGACGACGTATTTACTATTCACAACGAGGCGCGATGATGGATTTTATGATCAAAGTCCTATTAAGTCTAGTTTGATGATTCCCGGCATGGAATTCCTGTTTCTTATCTGGGTGCATTTTGGGTTGGGCATCTGAGATGCATTTCATGCACGCATGTATATTGGCTTATCTGCTATCCAGTCATAAATTTGTCTGTCTCCTTGACTATAAATTGTACTGGGTGTTATATGGTATGTGTTGCGGTGAACTTTTTGCCGTGAGATTAGTTAGAAGGTTGGAGTATTTTGCTTCTGGGCCTTGGCTCATGGCATTCGTGCCATAGGTGATGAGGAATTCTTGGAGGAAGTCAACCCCGAGAGAGAAGAAGAGTTGGAAGAACAGGGTGAGTCCTAAGAGCACACGAATCCAGCTAATGCATTCTGAGGAGATGAAGCTTCTGCTTTCATTTTTATATCTAGATTTCTCGTGTTTAGTGTAACTTTTGAAATTTCTTGGTGGAACTGTAATACTTTTGTACTTTTGAATGGTTTAGAATTCATTTATGTTGTAATAACTACGTATGTAAATATGACTGAATGGCTAGAATATTCCTTTATTTATATTTATGTATGTTCCGACGAACCCAGATGATGGGGCGTCACTTTCAAACTTTTTAAAAAGAAATTGGTGATTGGTTTACCCCAAATCAAATTTAAATAAGACAAAGTTTGTGATGCATGTCAACAATGCAAACAAGTTAGAAATTCTTTTCATTCCAAAAGTGAGATTTCAACTTCTAGTCCCTTACAACTATTGCACATGGACTTGTTTGGTTCAACAAGGACTCTTAGCCTTAGAGGCAAAAAATATACCTTTGTTATTGTTGATGACTTCTCTAGACACACTTGGGTGCTATTCTTAGCTCATAAGGATGAAACCTTTGCATCTTTTACAAAACTATCTCGGAGAATTCAAAACAAACAAGATTTTCAAATCACAAGTATCCGAAGTGATAATGGTAGAGAATTTAAAAACATAGATTTTGAAAAGTTTTATGATGAAAATGGTATTATCCATAACTTCTTTGCTTCTAGAACCCCTCAACAAAATCGTGTTGTTGAGAGGAAGAATAGGACTTTAGAAGAATTGGCTAGAATCACACTCTGTGAAAACAATCTACCAAGATAATTTTGGGCCGAGACTGTAAACACAGCTTGTTTTATCATGAATAGAGCCATGATTTGAGCTTCTCTCAAGAAAATCTCATATGAGTTATGGAATGGAAAAAAACCTAACATCAGTTATTTTCATGCCTTTGGGTGCAAATGTTTTGTTTCAAATAAAAATAAAGAACTTTTGGGTAAGTTCGATTCAAAATTTGATGAAGGTATTTTCTTAGGGTATTCCTCATTTAGTAAAGCCTCTAGAATTTTCAACAAGAGAGCCCTAGTTATTGAAGAATAGATACATATTATATTTGATGAAGCTAACATTGGTTATTCAAAGAAATTTTGTGAAGATAACTTGGTTGACCTAAAAAAGAGTATTAATGACATCTTCATTAAAGACCAAGAAGAGCCAAATCATGAGAAAGCTTCCAATACTCAATAAGATGATGTCCAACAGGCTACTGAACCTTCAAATCAAGAAAATTTAGATTTGCCTAAAGATTAGAGGTATGCTCATGGTTAACCAAAAGACATGATCATTGGTGATCCATCTCAAGATATGAAAACTCCATCCTCTCTACATAATGTTTGTGGTAATTTAGCATTCATTTTCCAGACTGAACCAAAATATTTTGAGAAAGCTGAAAAAGATGAGTTTTGAATCTTGGCTATGCAAGAAGAGCTAAACCAATTTGAAAGAAACAAAGTTTGAACTCTAGTCCCAAGACCTAGGAACACTCCATCATTGGTACAAAATGGGTTTTTAGAAATAAAATGGATGAGAATGGAGTAGTCCTTAGGAACAAAGCTCGATTGATAACCCAAGATTACAATCAAGAAGAAGGCATCGATTTTGATGAGACTTTCGCACTTGTGGCTAGGCTTGAAGCCATTAGGATGTTGCTTGCTTTTGTATGCTTTAAAAACTTTAAACTCTACCAAATGGATGTCAAAAATGTCTTTTTAAATGGTTTTATCTCATAGAAAATTTTTGTGAAACAACCTCCTTGTTTTGAAAATCCTAATTTTTCAAATCATATTTACACACTTACCAAAGCTTTCTATGGTTCGAAGCAAGCACCAAAAGTTTAGTATGAAAGGCTTAGCAAATTATTAGTTGAAAATGAGTTTTTAAGAGGAAAAAATTGATACAACACTTTTAATCAAGTCTCAAGGAGAAGATATGCTTGTTGTCCAAATATATGTAGATGACATTATCTTTGGCTCAACTAATGAATCTCTTTGTAAGGAGTTTGCCAAGTGCATGCATGGAGAATTTGACATGAGCATGATGGGTGAGCTCAATTACATCCTTGAACTTCAAATCAAACAAACACTTGATGGAATTTTCATAAACCAATCCAAGTACACAAGAGATTTGTTGAAGTGGTTTGATATGCAAAAGGCAAAACCTATGGGAACTCCAATGTGCCCTCCAACAAAGCTTGACAAGGATGAAAATGGTAAGGCAGTAGAGGAAAAATGATATAGAGGTATGATTGGATCCCTACTTTACCTTACTGCTAGTAGACCAAATATTATGTTTAGTGTATGAATGTATGCTAGATTTCAAGATAATCCTAAAGAATTGCATGTGACTGCTACTAAGCGTATCTTTAGATGCCTTTTAGGTACACAAAACCTAGGATTATTCTATCATAGAGGAATAGCGTTTGAGTTCTTTGGCTATTCTGATGCAGACTTTATTGGTTGTAAAATTGATAGGAAGAGTGCAAATGGAACATGTCAATTGCTAGGACACTCATTAATATCATGGTTTAGCAAGAAACAGAACTCAGTACCCTTTTCTACAGTAGAGGCTGAGTACATTGTAGTTGGTAGTTGTTTTGCATAAGTTCTTTGGATGAAACAACAACTAGAAGATTATGGTATTTGTTTAGATCATATTCCCATTAAGTGTGATAACACTAGTGCCATTAACATATCCAAGAACCCTATACAACACTTTAAAACCAAGCATATTAAGATTAGGAATCATTTCACTAGGGATCATGTACAAAAGGGTAATATTGAACTTGAATATGTAGGCACGGACTACCAACTTGCTGATAGATTCACCAAACCTTTAAATGAAGAAAGATTGTGTTATATCATAAGAGAACTTGGTATGCTGTGTGCTATTAATTGATGATTATATGCTTTATTAACCATGCCTGCTCAATATATTTCAAATGTTTTTCATGCTTTAAATTGATGCGTGAAAAGTGTCGACTCATTGTTTAAAAGGGTCGACACTTGTGTGAACGAGTTGACTTAATCTATATAGTATTAACATTGTTGGCAAAAAGTGTCAACTCAACCTATATAGTGCCGACTCATATTCGGCCTCTAGCTTTCGGTAAATTTGGATCGACCCAATTCTCAAAACATGTTGACTCAATTGGCCAAAAGTGTCGACACCATGAAAAAAGTGTCGACACAATTTCTATCCTTGGACACCCCTTTTTTTGTGAAGAAAAGTGTCGACTGAAATAAAATTTGTGTCGAAACAAATCTTTATGCCTATATATAAAGGCACCGGTCCCACAATCGACGCGACGCATCGTTTCTCTCTTTATAAAAACCGTTCCTCTCCCGCTTCTTTTCATCCTCCCTCTCTTTGAAAAATTGAGTTGGCCCTTCCTCCTCATCGCCATCGATCTTTATCCTCTAACCAATGGCACTGAAAACCTTGAAATAGGGGAGTAAGCGAACCTCCGGCGAAGGGTCATCAAACCCTAGGGCCACGAAGAAGAAGAAGATAAAGGAATTGACAGCAACGGCGACTGATTCATCGGCGATAGGAATAACCGAGGCTCTGACTTTCCAGTCCAACAAGTTCAAGAACTTGTACTTTGAAACTTTCAGGAACCAAAAGGTAATCCCTGACTGCTCCATTGATTTTCAATATTTCATTTTCATTGAGATGAATTTCTCCACTTGGTTTTCTGATCTTGGTTGGGAAAGGCTCCTTCAAGTTCGTGACCCCATTATCCAACCCTTGTGAAACTCTTTTATGCACATTTTCACATCTCCTCTATCCCTAGTAACACCATCACCACTTGGGTAAATGGTACTGAGACAAAATTGACCTCGAGTGTTTTTAATGAAATTCTTGTTGTTCCAAAGGGTGACATATTTGTCATGTGCAAAGCGAACAAGAGAACTGTCAAAATCAAAGGCTTCTCTTTTCACGATGCAGTGAAACAAATAGTTGCGGTTGAGGAAGTTGATCCCTCGAAACCCTTGGAGACCAATTCTCTAAATCCTGAAATGTGTATTCTACACCACATGGCCAATCACATCTTCTTGCCCCAGTTAGGAAAGTTTGGTGATGTCACTTACATGTACATCTTTGTCATGTGGTGCATTAGCCAATGTTTTTAGACACTTCGGTATTGATCTTTCTGAGGAAAATGTTGTTCCCTTTTCTATACATGACCTTTATGGAAAATCCACTCTCAAGCACATGCAAATTTCTAAAGTGGATGGTGTATGGAGTACCCGTCGTGGTACCCCCTTTCCCACCGAAAATCCTACACCTCCTCATGACATTTCCCCTAGTCCTGTTGATTTTGGATCTCCTATTCCTCCATCCACCAGGGTTGACATTCCTAGACCCCTTTATGGTCCCTCTCATGTCCCTCTTCCTTCTCATTTTGATTCTACATCTGCTTCATCTGCTGGCCCTCTTTCTGTTGATCTCTTTGAGCTTATCTCCATAATCAAGGATTTATCTTCCTCCTTGATAAACTTCCAAGCCAAGGTTGACCAAGACCTCTTTAATCTTCATAGCACCATCTCCTCCCTCCCTGAAAAAATCAAACATCTTGATAAAACCAACCGTGGTCTGAGAAGGGATGTTGAGAATGCTACTGATGCTGGGAGACCATTATGCATTACCATGGATGACAGCATTGTTTCCATTGTAAATTGCAACAATGCAATCCTTCAGCAAGTCAGGAAGGAATACGATGAAGGCATCATCATTGGAGTGCAACAGAATACCAAGAAGGTCGATGAGCATCTAAAATGGATTCAAGACGCTTGGGCCAAACAGTTTAAACCTAAGGAAACAAAGGCTAAAAAAGAAGCACGGTTGAAATGCGAGGCGAACTTGGCTTTTGCAGCCACCTTCGCAGCCATGGCAGAACAAGAATTCAAAGCTAAACAAGCTGCATCCTCTAAGGAAAAGGCTTATGCCTAGAAGCAGAAACAAGAAGAGAAGAAAGCTTTCGAGAAATTCATGGATGAGCCCTGATGTTTTTTATGATTACAAAAGGAGAGAAGGTAAAGGTTGAAGTAAAGGGGAGAAGAAAGAAAGAAGTTTAAAGTTCTTGAAATGCTTTGTATGAAGTTTTTATGGTGTTTTGTTGAAGGAGAAGATGTAATCCTAAAACATATTTTTTTTGTATGTAGTTGTGAATAGTTTAGCTAACAAACATACATTTCTTTGTTTCTAATATTTATGAGTGAATGGCTATTGACTTTTGCACATATTGTTCAATACTTATGTGGTTGTGAAGGATTGGGCAATCTCTTAACTGTTTTTAGTTGATAGATGAATGAATATTGACTTTTGAAACTGTATGAAATTGATAATTCTTATGAATGCATGTTCCTTATTTCATATCAACAGTTGTAATTTCATGTGTTAAATGTTTTATGGAGATTAGGATGGGAGTAAGATTGAACTCTGTTTGGTTTTATGCACATATGTGTTAATCCCTTTACTATATTAAACTTGGTATGTGTTAAGCCTATTTGATTTGATGCACATATATTAATGAATTTAGAATGCTTCTAAATTATATTGCAAATCATCTTGAATATTTGGATTTCATTACTCTTATATGTCTAGCCTTTGTGTCTGCTTATCTTGCTTAAAGCATAGAGACAAGGGGAAAACCCTTGTTCAAAATCTTTTTAAATATTTTCTAAAAAATATTATAATCATTAAAAAAGTAGAGATTGTTAGCCCAAAGGGTTTTTTAATTAGATATTGATGAGTTTTGTAAATCATTTTCTAAGTAAAATTGATTTAAAAAGATATTGTTTATTATTTTAAAAAGATAGTGTTGACACAAAATGACAAATGACTTAACACCCGTAGCCATATTGAGCGGACTCTTTTCTCAAGTAAGTTGACACTTCACTATTCTTGAAGAATAATATTTTGTGTCGCCCTAAATTGAAATTTGAGTCGACACCTTAAGGCTAAGAATGCTTAAAACCTTTAAGTGTGTCAACACCTTTGAGAAAATGAGTGACACCTTAACATGCTTGCTTAAAATGTTTTCAGGAACTCCAAGATGAGTTAACACAAAAGGCTTTTAAGTTAACACAAAACAACTGAGTGTTCCTATAGAATTTTAAGTCGACACCAAAGAACGGAGACTTCCTACAGAATTTTGAGTCGACACCAAAGCCAAGTTGAGTCAACACAAAACAACTGAGTGTTCCTGCAAAATTTTGAATCGACACCAACGAGTATACGAGTCGACACGAAAAGGTTCTCTTGGAAAGCTGAAGTATTAAACGAGTCGACACCAAATGATTTTGAGTCGACACCATTGAGTGGGTGAGAATGATGCAAAAATTATTGTTGACACCAACGAATAAATGAGTCGACCCATTCACTTGACGAACCAAGCCCTAGAAGATTTGTGTCGACCCAACAAAGATTTGAGTCGACACCTGTGATGGAATTTTAAACCTAGCGCTCGGTTTAACGATTGAATTTTTGCATTTAATGCTTCTACCTACCTCCAATGGTCATGGATCCTCAAGAGGCTATACAAGGAGTTACTTCTCAGACATTTAAAGTACTGGAGCTTCAAATCTATTATTCTATTGCATGAATCAAAGATCAAACCCTCAAGCTTTCTTTTATTGCTCATTAACTCCAGCTCTTGATCTCTCATCTCTTTACTTCTCATTTATTGCTAATCATTTGTAAAGAGAGCGAGTGAGAATCTCATTATATACTTCATCTATTATATTTAAGGATGAGTCACCCTTGATCCTTTGAGTGAGTGAGTGATACTCTTAAAAAAAGAGCTCAAGAGTGATTAGAAGAAAATAGGGGTTGTTTTCGTAGTAACATCTTGAGGCTGTTGTAAGGCTTTTGAATATGCCCGTAAACATTCCTACCCTGGTGGATATTCTCAAGGGGAGTCTTGAGGTTGTAAGGCTTTGAATACGCTTGTGAAGCATTCTAACAAAGTGCATATTCTCAAGAAGAGTCTTAAGGAGTGGACATAGGCTTGGAAGAATTCGAACTACTATAAACCTTGGTGTCAGGTTCTATTTCTCTCTCTTTTACCTCTTTAATATTCTCGTTGTTTTATTTCTTGTTATATTTGCTATATTTGTTTTAGATATTAATAGGTTTATAAAAAGTTTTTTAAAATAGTTATTATTCTTTTTAGACCCAATTCACCCCCTCTTGTGTTACCTAGATTAACAAATCTTATAGGCTCTTATTGTGTTTTCTTTCCATTTGATCAACGATTATTGAATAGAAATGATAAAATTAGTATTAATGTATGTAATTATCTGTTATGTCATGATAATTATGTAAATATTGTCACGCACCAAAACCCAGGTCACAGAAAAAGCCCACGAATAACCGTTTTGGGATACCACAATCCACCAAAATCGCCCAAACTCAAACAGGTCAAAGATCATAACAATAAAACAAAGCTAAAACCTTTGGAAAACGCCCTACCAATGGTTTATTTTCTGCAAAGAATAGCTTAGAAGGCTAGGGTCTCGATCTCCAAGAGCCAAGCTTTAAAACAATCAAACTAGGTTTTCATAAAATTACCCAGATCGCTCGATCGGTTAAAAGACCGTTCGAGCGGTCCTTGCAACGACATTGGTTTTCAGAACTGTCTATCGAGCAGTCTGACTCTAGACAATTTTGCAAAAAAAAATCACTTTTCTTCCCAACACTTACCCATTTTCCAACATTTTCAGAAAGTTGCCAAGGCAACAACTAATCCCATAACGCCTACTAAAACAAGGCTCAAAATCTGCTCTCGAGGCACAAAAGTTGTGAAGAAGCAGTACACGATTTTAGTAAAATGTTGAAACCAACAATAACAGAAAACAACAACTGACCCAAGGTTACTCTCATGGATCATACACTATAAATGCATTAAAACAAACACCCCAAGGCTTATAAAACATGCTTTCAAGATTAAAGTATTATACAACAATACATGATCCAAAAATAAAATCGGCAAATAACTACAAAATAAAGAATCTTGTCCTCCACTACCCTGGCTCCACAAGATCAAGCCATGTGTTCCAAACAACCTGAAAAAGATTTTCAAAATCCTACAACGTGAGCTGAAACTCAATAGGAACGTACTATAATGAAGTAAAAGCAGGGTATGCATTCACGTAGTATAAAAACAACTCAACTTCACGAGCCTCCAAATGGTTTTCTATCTTCAAAACCAAACCTTTTCATGTAATCTAAATAATGTCCAGCAATTTAAGAAAGCGTAAACAAAACATTATTTTCCACTCGGTTCCCGCAATCGACAATAACTCCTATGTACCGATTTTGTCGCTCCAGGGACAAAAGTAACAACTATAGACTCTTACCCATTAGCCTAGGCCTAGGGCACCCAATGACCTGCTAGGTATTGACAAGTTCTATACGGAGCTACAACAACAACACCTTCTACAGGGGCAACCACTTCATTTACGAGGATTAACCCGAAGGAGCGAAGCACCTACTTGCACAAAATTTTTGGACCTTCACCGAGGAGCAATGTTGGGCCAAGTGCACATACACATTGTTATGGCACATCTATGGAATCATTAAAAACACGTAGCTCAACCACAACAAAATGTTTGTAAATAGACACTGTCAGATAAAAAATGTTCAACGGCATTTCGCCACATTATCCATTTAACCATGAAGACCAACTAGCATTTCAAAATGTTTCTACTATTTCAACCGAATAGTTTAAAAATCATGGCTCAACCCCAAACCTCCAAAACTAGGTTTGCACAACTTTTACATAAATCTCTTTGGTTTTGAAAACTCTTCTTTTCAAAAACCATGGACACACACGCATCCACCAACTTTATAGTAAACCATGAAAACACATAACATGCTGTTTCATCAAACAAACATGGTTTAGACACAAAGTTCAATGGTAAAAGCATTTTTAAATGGAAGAAATACATATAAACGAATATATCACCCTTTTTAAAGCACGATATTCTAGAATCCTACCTCGATGAGTAAAAAACTCATTGCTTTGCACTCCGGAGAGAAACCAAAGTCGTTAAAATGAGAATCCGTTCAAATGAACGCGAAGCCCACGGTGAGGATAACATGGATCGACTAATGGAATGTTGAAAATTGAGCCCGAACCACGCTCACATCTAGAGAGAAGGCAGAGGATCTAGTCTTTCTTAAGAGAGAAGAAAAAAAAAGTTTGTTCAACAAGCTTGGTTCAAAAACCCAAGCAACGAGCTGTCATTGTCACGCCCCAAACACTAGGGTCACGTGAAAGCCCACCAAAACACCCATTTAAAAAAAAATAGGTTCTTACAGTTGGAAATCAAAATACAGCAGTTGGATAAAAAATTTTCCAAGTTCAACTTTCATAAACGATAAAAATGCATTCTCAAACATGATTAAATATATCGCCCAAAGGTGTACAAAACCAGCCTTCACAGGCATCACATGTAAAAGTACATGTCTTAAAAAGGGAAAACTACAGTAAGTCTTCTGTCACCTCTCTAACTAGGTCAACTCCACGTGCTCACCTAAAAAAAAGTTTTATAGCAAAAATCCCACACCGTGAGCCGAAGCCCAATAGAAAAATAGACTGTAAAGCTGAAATACAGGTCATGCAATCATATGGTGGGAGCTAACTCGACCACAAAATCCAAACATGTTTTTCTCTCAAAAGCCACAAGTTTTCCATCCAGAAAACTTTTCATTTTCCAACCTTGAAACCATGCATATAATCCTGACAGATATCATGCCACAGTTAAGGGAAAGCAGTAAAACATAGTATTCTCCACCCGGGGAAACACAACTGAGGAGACACGATAAAATGTAATCCTATGTACCGACTTTGCCACACCGATAAAGGTAACAACTATAGACTCTTGTCCATTACTCTACAGCCACGCAGGGTTCAATAAGTAATGCAAGTTCTATACGGAGTCATGACAACGACGCCATTAACGGAGGCAACCGACAAATACTTAATTTATGGGACCTAGGCCCGAGGGAACTAAGCACCCACACGACTCAATTTACGGGGACTCACCCGAAGGAACTGAGTACCTACACTGCACACGTTTTCAGACTTGCACCGAGGAGCAATGGAAGCCCAACTCAACAAACCCACTGTCACGATACATCTATGGATAAACATTTCAAAACCAACTCACAAAATAAACATATAACACATGTATATCAGGGATTCAATCCATAAACCATGGAGATCAAACAAAACATGTAAAAAAACATATTTTCATCAAAACGTTTTAGAAGTTGAGACTCAACCCCACAAGCTAGCTCCAAACCTCCAACAAAACACGTTTTCTTGTCACCAATAACCTGTTTTTGAACCTCTTTTGAAAACCATGGATGTTCACACATCCGAATCATGAATCCAATAGTATTTCGATTGATTAACCTTTCCATTTAATCACTAGAATACCATAGGAAACTGTAGGACAATCAAAACCAAACCATCCAACCACCAGACACACAGCCCGCAATTCAGTCAACTGGGCTCACCCACCAGTCGACTGAAAAACCCTTTGAAAAAGCAAAATTTTCAACACAGGAGCACTTCAGTCGACCGACCCCATGAGTTCAGTTGACTTAACTCACCAAATGATGATCCAGTCGATTGAACCTATAGGGTCAGTCGACTGAACTCACCCAGAAAATGTTTTAAACTACGATTTTGACCTCCAATCCCCAAATCACGCTTAAAAAACGACCATTTTAATACCTAAGAGCATACTCGAGCCCACGGCTATCATAAAACCTCGAAAGAAACATCCAACTCGCAATTTCATCCAATCAAAATGCCAAAAAATAGTTTTAACCCAAAATCGAATTTGAAACATAAATCACTTTTTATGTGTTTTTAAACTATAGAAACATGTAGGATTACACGTAATACTCTGTAACAGTTATGCAGTTTAGGATCCTACCTCGGTGAGTTAAAAACTCGACATCTCGATCCACATGTAAAATCGATCTTTGTCAAAATAAAATTCCGTCCGAATGATAATGTAGACCACCGTGCCAATACTAAGGATCAGTAGTTGGTTTGTCAAAAACCAAGCCCCGGGCTCCCGAGAAGTTAGAGAGAAGGCAGAGCGTTTGGTGAGTCTCAAAGCTAGAGAGAGGAAGAGAAAGATATTTTGAACAAAATATCTAAGGGAAGATATTTATAGGCAAAAAATCTCGAAATTATCTTTTTTTTTTTGAAATTTTTGAAATTCGTACAGCAACTCCCTACAACCCCGGGAGCCAACCTCGCATGCTTATTGAAACGTAAACATGTATCAAAATGAATAAATCATACATCAAACAAAATATATGCGAAAACACATCGAAGATATATAAGTCTCAAAGAGACGGGTTCGGGTCTCACAGTCATATATACAAATTATGCAGGCAGACTAATCGAGCGGTCTTGCACAAGAAGCTCATCGACTTTCTATTGCAACGCCCGTCAGGACTAGGATTGAAACCCACATGAACATCTAAGTCAGCATATGCATAGAACACATAGAAACATACTTTTCTATAATGATTAAAACAATAACCAACACGTCGCATAAATATTCATTACAAAAAAAAAATTAAAACGAATTGGGTCTCACAAATATTTTGTTTACTCAGACTAAACATATGAAGAATAGGCATTTGTTTTTCACTCTTCTACTTCTTTCTTGCTCCTTGGCTAGCAGATAGGAGTATCCATCAATAACCTGTATATAGATTGTTAGTTGTTTAAGCAGTGTAAAAATGAGTACTAACAGATAAATTTATCGGTTAACGAGTTCTTTTGTCTTCATAACTTGTGCTTGCTTTAGTATATAAATTTATCTGTCAGTGGCTTGTTCCTTTGTATAACTTAATAGATAAATTTATCTGTGCCCTTTCAACTTGCTTTCAACTATATAGATAAATTTATCTGTGGACTTTTTACATGTTGTTAACGATAAATATAAATTTATCTGTTAATGCATTGTGCTTTTGTATAACCTAACAGATAAATTTATCTGTCAGCGAGTTCCTTTGTCTTCATAATTTGTGCTTTCTTTAACAGATAAATTTATTTGTTAGTGGCTTGTACTTTTGTATAACCTGACAGATAAATTTATCTGTTCCATTTCAATTTGCTTTCAACAGTACAGATAAATTTATTTGTGGACTTTTTACATGCTGTTAACTATACAGATAAATTTATATGTTAATACCTTGTGTTTTTGTATAGCTCAATAGATAAATTTATTTGTTAACGAGTTCCATTGTCTTCATAACTTCTACTTAAATAAATAAATTTATTTGTACCTTTTCAACTTGTTTTCAACAATACAGATAAATTTATCTGTAAACTTTTTACATGCTTTAACAATACAAAAAAATTTATTTGTTAATGTCTTGTGCTTTTGTATAACTTAACAGATAAATTTATCTGTTATTTATATGTGCTTTTGTATAATGTTGTATAACGTGACAGATAAATTTATTCGTTATTTACTTGTGTTTTTGTATAATGTGACAGATAAATTTATCTGTTAATTTTATATCCCTTGTGATAACGAGTTCCTTTCTCTTTATCACTTGTGCTTGTTTTAACAGATAAATTTATCTATTAAGGATATGCGAATTGCTTATGTTAGGGCAGATAAATTTATCTGTCTTAACATATAAGTACAATAGATAAGCTAACAATTAACCGATAAATTTATTTGTTAGAAGGTCCAGAAACTTACATTGTTCGAGCAATCTTCTTCCTTTATCATTTTCACGCATTCATCAAGGGTGATTCCTTCGTAATCTTCATCAGAATCCCGCACTTGGGCCCTGCAATTTCACATGACAGTATAATTTAGTATCAAATTTATGTTTTACATATAACTTAGTATCATTCCTTTTCATATACTCAAATCCTCATTCCTTTGCAAAAATAAGGCTCATATTTTGTTTATCTTCTTTAGTTGGTAACAACGTGACAAGAAAACTCTTTGGAAAGTTAAGTTTTTTTGGTTTTTTTGCTACTTTAACAATCTTTTTTAGAGGAACATGTTCTTCCACCTGGATTGGGATCGGATTGGGTTTTTGGGCTTGAACTTATTGTAGATTGGGTTGTTAGGCTTGGACTGAATCTGGATTGGTTTGTTGGACTAGTTGTTAGGTTCATACTTGTTGTTAGTCTCCATTTTTCTTTGTATTTCTCTTCCTTCCCCTTCTCAATTCATAGTTGAATTCGGGAAGTTTTTTGTTCGTCCTTTCCTTCATTATGATTCTTGCAACCTTAGAAGATGGAGTTGGTTCAACTTTTTTTTTTGCTTGTTCTTTCTCTTGCTTAAGAGATTCTTTTGCTTGTTTTGTTGCCTCAATTAGTTGTTTCTTCTCTTGCTCAAGAGCTTTCTCTTATTCTTTCAACTTCCCAATTTTCGATTTCTCTAAAACATTCTGTGTAATTTCATCCACTGAAATCTTTTCCATTTGGTCAACCAACCTTTCTTTCTCTTGTTCCACCTATGTTATCTTTTCCTATTTTTCTTTCCCAAGCGCCATGATAGTTTCTTGCTATGTAAATTCTTGTCTTGCTCACTGCACAGAAAGTTTAACAATTTGATTAAGTAACTTCTGATTTTCTGTTTGAAGCTCTTCTATTTTCGTTTTCGCTTTAGCAAACTCTTTTTCTTCAACAAATTTTTGTGTTACTTGGTGGCCAGATAGTTCCTCAATTTGTTCAACCAATTTCTTGTTTTTTCTTCATTGAGTCGTTCAATTGTTTCTTTCATCTTTTCAGTCTCAGATAACTTTTGCTTCACATCTTCTTTCATCTTCTTCATATTTTGAATTGAAGGTTCATTTGTTTCCTGAATGTCCTTCAACATATCAATTACATATGTGTTTCCCAATACGGTGATTGGAGCTGCAATGTTATTCAACTGTTCCCTCAATTTCTTATTTTCCATTGTCAACATTGTATTTTTTGATATTAAAGAGTCTAATATATTTTCTTCAACCTCTCCTATTTTCTGTCCTTCAATTGTTCCTTCCTCAGCTATGAAGTTACCATGTCCTTCAACCTCATCGTCAGATTGTTTTTCGTCCTCAGATTTCATGAACTCAAAAAGTTCATTTTTTTCCGTCGTTGGTTGGATAATCGAAGCAAGCACCTAGATCATGAATGTAAGGTTAGCTATGAAACAAGTAGAAAAATTATCTGTTAATAATAGACTAATATAGATTAATTTATCTGTAAAGAAATTATAACACAGATAAATTTATCTATATCAGTACTTATTAATAATAGAAAGATACAGATAAATTTATCAGCAAAATAGTTATAAAAGAGATAAATTTATCTGTATTAAAACTTGTGCAAGACGTTTCATGTTTGATTAAAATGTTAAATTTATATGTTCATTACTTGTGCATATTAAAAGAAACATATAAATTTATCTGTGTTGTTTATACATGATGTAAAAGCTATAGATATATTTATCTGTTCAATGAGAATGCCTTAGATGTGCCTTTCTAAAAGATAGATAATTTATCTGTTAATCACTTTTGCATATTTAAAGGAACAGATATAGATCTATCTGTTGATAATTTTGCCTACTTAAAGGAACAGATAAGTTTATCTGTTCATTATTTATGCATATTAAAAAAATAAATAAATTTATTTGTGTTGTTTATACGTGGTGTAAAAGGTACAGATACATTTATCTTTTCAATGAAAATACTTTAGATGTGTTTTTCTAAAAGACAGATAATTTGTCTATTAATCACTTTTGCCTATTTAAAGAAACCGATAAATCTATCTGTTGGTAGTTTTGCCTACTTAAAGAAATATATAAATTTATCTGTATGATCAATTGTGGCTATTTAAAGTTATTTTTACCTGATTTGCGGCAAAATCTTTTAGTTCTACATTATTTAAAGCAGAATTCAGCTGTCACAACCTCCATTTTAACATTCTTGGGAATTAATGTGTTGTTTCAGGCTCCACAAGTGTTGCGTGCTCACATATCCAATACTAGGTAAAGATAAAGATGTATTAGTTTCATGTAAATGGAGGACATTCAATAATATAATAGCAAGCGGTTTGAAAGGTATAACAATAGAGCAATAACACATCCAATAACTGTTTCCAGTTTGTCACATTTCTTGTCAAGGGAGGAAATTAACCAGTCTTTTATTGATGAAGACCAAGCATATTTCGCCTTGTCTTTCACACTTTCGACGTATTCAATGGAAACCCAGCTCAAGGTTGGACCAGTTGTTAGGGAAAAAAGTGTCACACAAAGGTACAGTGTGAGCAGTTTTGCAACATCTAAATAGTTGTTTTTCTTTTTCCCCTTGAGTGCTTTAGTGAACTAATTCTTCAGATCACTTGCTGCCATCCTCAGTTATTTAGGGAACCTTCTTTGGATGAACTTACTCTGGGGTTTTGTCGTATGTCTTGACAGATTCATTATTGTTTGCCTAGATTTGATTACAACGATTAAACATATATCGTTATCTATAAAGCTTACTGTCTTTTATTCCAATTTAAACTGACCTTTGTCACAGATATATCTTTTTATTACCAAAACAACATTGTCATCAAACTTCTTGACATCTTACTCCTAAACTTTGTTGGTAACAATACCTTCAATCAAAATCCAAAATGGCATTTTCTTCAATTCTGTTACTTGCTGGTCAATGAGACTGACATTCTTCAGCAGTTTCATAGCAGCAAGAATGCTAGAGCGGTATTGTGAAAAGTAGTTCTCTTTTAGTCGGGGATTAGATTCTTCTTTTTTTGGTGATACCTTTTCAATCTTTACTTTTTTATGACTCTTTTTCTCTGGAGTATCTTTAAGGACTCTCTTTCTTCGTACTTTTCAAATTGCTGCAGTATATAAATTTATATATTTCTATTGAAGAAAACAAACACTATATATTTGTCTAAATGAAACATGAAGCAGATATATTTATCTGCTTTAAATAAACATATTTAAATAAGATATATAAATTTATCTATTCAACAAGAACATATTAAACGTGAGTTCAATGGGATAGATAAATTTATCTATAAATTTTAAATCATACAGATAAATTTATCTGTCCACTTTCAACATGCTATCAAGCAAGCAGATAAATTTATCTGTGGACTTTTTACATGCTATCAACGATACTGATAAATTTATCTATGCACTTTAAATGTACTTTCAAATGCACAGATAAATTTATCTATTAAGACATAGCAGTTACACGCTATCAACGATATAAATAAATTTATCTATGCACATTAAATGTGCTTTCAAATGCCTAGATAAATTTATCTTTGCATCCAATTTACTTCACATGTTCTAAATTTAATTGTGCACTTTAAATGTGATTTCAAATACATAAATAAATTTATCTATTCATTTATATAATTTCTCATGTTGTTCAAGCAAGACAGATAAATTTATCTATCCACTTTCAACGTGCTATCAAGTATGCAGCTAAATTTATCTGTGAACTTTATATATACTGTCAACGAAATAGATAAATTTATCTATACACTTTAAATGTGCTTTTAAATGCACAGATAAATTTATTTGTTGAGACATAATAGTTAGATGCTGTCAACGATACAGATAAATTTATCTGTGCACATTAAATGTGCTTTAAAATGCACATATAAATTTCTCTTTGCATCCAATTTACTTCACATGTTCCCTAAGTAAGACAGATAAATATATCTGGCACAAATAAATTTGTGTGTTCATTTACATAACTTCTCACATTGTTCAAACAAGACAGATAAATTTATCTGTGTTATTTTAATGATCTTCCAACCGTATATATAAATTTATCTGTGGATCTTTTACATGCTGTTAACGATACAGATAGATTTATTTGTGCACTTTAAATGTGCTTTCAAACGTACAGATAAATTTATCTGTTCAATCACATTAGTTCACATGTTTCTTAAACACGATAGATAAACTTATATGTTCAGTCACAACACTGAATACATATTTATCTTTCTATTTTGAACAATAAATTGCTTTAATAGGTTAAGTATAGTGAGGAATACGTAGTTATTATTACATTTTTAGTTGAATACGTGTTTATTACTTGAATCGATGAAAAGTTACAATGAAATGGAGAAGAAGTCACAGATAAATTCGTTTTCAATGTAAAAGTGTATGAAGTTGAAATATCGATAGTAAGGAACGAGTAGAAACGATTCACTATCATCGCGTTTTTAGTGAAATACGTGTTCTCCAGTTTAATAAATGAACATTTATGATGAAACGAAGAACAAATTGCAGATAAATTCGTTCTCATTGAAAGAGTAAACAGATCACAGATAAAATCGTCCTCATTGAAGAAGTGAACAAAGATGAAATACGTAAACTAAAAAATTAGTAGAAAACCTAACCTTAACGACGCGACTTGATTGAGTGGATTTTAAATTTGAGTAGAAATCCTAGTTTGCGATGAATGAGATTCTGCTTTTTCGAGTTGGAAATGAGTTGAGTTGAGTGCGATTTTTGCTTTGAATGTGAAATGAGAGGGAGTGAATAAAAGCGTTATGTGTCGTGCAAGCTAACATACAGAACGTGGTTAGGGATATTTTCGGGAGAAGGCGAATTTATTAATCCTGCTGGACCGTGTGCGTTAAAATATTAGTTTATGGGCCTAATGTTGGTTGATGATGTATATATGAATTTTTGGCTGAAAAACCCATTTTTCAATATGATAGTGAAGGCTTAGACCATTAGAATTAGGGAAAAAATGTACAGGGATGAGCTATTTTTCTCATGGCAAATACTATAAAAATTTATATGCTATTAATTCAATGTCTGCAATATATATATATATATATATATATATCAAGGTGTTTAGAAAGTACTTGAATTTTAAATTTTATAAATTAGGTACTTAAACAATTCAATTTAGATCAATTAATGTACTGATGTCAAACATTGTCAAAAAATGAATATTTGACACCAGAATGTTAATTAATCAAAATCTAATTGTTTAGATAATTAATAAATACAATTAAAAATTCAAGTGTTTAATGGACTCTGAGTCACTAGTTTATTATCCTTTTTTCTCATATTATGCTACAAGATAAAGTTTTGTGCCTTGGGGTTTGATTAGTTTGTCTTTTTGTACTTTTGATAGGTATTTAGAAGGGTATTTAGGCTCTGTTTAGTTTAGCTTTTTTAGTGGTTTTTTTTTATAATTTTTTTATTTTTTGGGCTAACTTTTTTACTTTCCCAATTCATCATGACAAAACAAATCTAAAAGTGTAGCTATTTTTAAAAAATTGAAAAAAAATTCACTAAAAATGAAAAAAGTAACATAAAAGCCTTAAAGTGGCTTTTTTGTCTTTTCTGAACTTTTTTTATTTTATTTTTTATATCAAATATTTATACGTTTGTTAGAACTTTAAGTCCATTTAAATTTTGACATTTCTATTTAATGTGAAATTCCTATGATTGAAGAAATTTAGTTGTCTTTATAATTCTGTATATAAAAATCCTAATTCATATGGGAGTAATAGGACTATTAAAACTTCTGTTGGAGTTAGGTGTATCAAAGTATTTAGAGTTTCAATTGTATTAAAAGTCTCAAGTCAATGTCTTATTCATATCAAAAGACTGAAGCACAACACCTAATGTACAAGATACAAATGATTAAAGCAAGTCCGAGAAAGTGCAGTTCACATAGGATACATGAATCTTCTAAAAATTTTCTTTTGTGTGGTCGATCCATCTATAGTGGTCACATGTAGGTTGATCACTTTTGAGTGATTCCCCCAACTCAATAAATGAAGAGAGGAGTATGAGGAAGCCGACTTTCTATATGAAGATTCAAACAAAAAGGAAAAAGAAAAGGGACGCCAAGATCCCAATTCCTTTGAGTTTTGCGGTAACTCTCTATTCTTTGAATTACTTGAAGAAATCAAACCTAATCTCATGAATATCCCCAAAGAAGAAGGCGTTGAATGCTTTCTTTTTTTGAAGGTGGGGACTTGAACCATATCTATAGACGGATAGATTAGGAAAGAGGTGCTAATTCCCATGTTCTTTCTAGTCTCGTTTGTTTTCGAGAGCCTCCCTCTCTCCGTCCCTTACTCGTCCACAAACTATCACCTGACCGCTCGAGCAGACGATAGTTCGCTTGAGCGAACTCCTAACAGTTTTAGTTTTATCAAAACTCGAATTGTTGTAGTTTTTTACATATATAAAGAAGTATACCCCAAGTTCGAAAAATAGACTTCAGAGCATAACATTCTAGACCATTCTAAATTACATTTAAGTCATAAATTTGAGCATTTTTTTTAAGTTCCAAAAGAACTAATAAATTTCGTATTCGGCTTAAATGGATTTTTAAGTTTATCGGCGGTGGATTCCGTTAGTGTAAAGTATTGAGGATTCGATATTTTCAAGTATTGAGAACTCGGTATAGTGGCGATTAAATACGGAAAATAGTACATGTGGATTCGACAAGCGAGACTTAAGACTTCAAGGTTAATTATTTGACTAGAGTTTGTAAATGGTCTTGTAACTGTTCATTAGTATAGTTTTTGATTTATCTAGACTTAGAATACTCCTATATTTTGTTACCTAAGTTGGGTTTTTCACTTAAAAAATTACAAGTGTCTTATTGTGTGTATTTGGTTTAGTTTTTAATTACTTGCGATTACTTTGACTAAGATAATTAATTGTTGACGTTATCCCATTTTACTACACATAAAATAATTTAAATATTATTTTTTAAAGTTTTATGGTTTAATGTAACTAGACAAATATAAAAAGTATCAACGTTTGAACTACATAAATTCTTTTTACTAAAAAATAAAAAAAAAAACACAAAAAAGGTAATCTGACACGGTTCCTTAATACAAAATGGCCTGTTTGCGAAGGAGTCTGGCTGTCTGAACAAAGTTGGTACAGTTTTTCTATATATTTATTAGTTGTTGAAAGTAGATGAGGTTGGTTCTTTAATTGTTTCCAAAATGTTGCATCTGCATCCCGACTTTCATCTCATAATAAATGCTCAACGCCCTCCCAACTGCTCTTCGCCCACCCTATGCCAGCCTCTATTTTTTTTCTTTTATGATGGTTTATTTATTTATTTTATATTATTTTTATTTTTAATAAATTTATTTTATTTTAATTATTTCTTAATTACTTTTATTTAGATGACATGAAAATTTAATAAAAAATCGCTCAAAAGATAGAAACAGTTCAAAAAAGACAAAACAAAGCATATAGGTAGTTTTTTTGCTTATCTATATTGTATTTTTTTAATCTTTTAATATTTTTCAAAATTTTCTGTTTGTCTTAGAGAGAAAAATAAACCATATGCTACGATTTTATCGTAAACTTAGGCCAGAATTAAACATTCTCAACTAACTTTATCTTGTGGAAAAGTCTACCTTTATAGGTAAAGAGTTATTGGAGAAAACGAATTCCTTTAAAATTTAAGAGTCGTTTTTATGTCTTGAAAGAAAGGGCCCCTACTTCAACTACCTCTTCAGAAGTCAAAAGCAAATGTTGAGATAACTCGTGCGGCGATAACTATATATATATATATATAAGATTGCTCATGCATTTGAATACTGAATTTTAAATTTTATTTTTTAAATAATAATTCATATAAAAAAGTTCATACTTCGTTGTAATTATATAATTACGCAAATAATTTTTTTTTCCTACCCGAAATGCATGAACTACTTCTTTACTATAAATGCAATTGAAGCCGTTAATTGCTTCAGACTCTATCCACCGCTAGATTATTATATAAAAATCACATTAACTCTACTAACTTGTCAATAATTTAATAATTAATTAATTAACTAGTTTTAAGACACTTAACTAAAAATATAACTTTATTAGTTTGTTATTTTGTAAAGATAAAAAAGTAAAAAAAAAAGATAGTAAAAGTAAAAAATAAAATTATTTGTTTCATTTAACAGTTAGATTTTTGACACCTACACAAATATCACATCAAGGGATTTATATTGTATAATAGATAGATATCCAATTTTAAAAATTTACAAGTGAAACAAAAAATAATATCAATAATTTAATAATTAGTTATGTCTGTCACACCCTGTGAGAGCCGGACCCGTTTCATTTTTGATATATATGCACATTTGGTGTTTTGACGCATTTTTGGCATTTTTGCTTTCTCATGCTTTTATGTGTTTCGATACCTGTTTTGGTTAAACTGAGCATGCGGGGTTACTTCCCGGGGTTGTAGGGAGTTTCTGTGCTAATTTCAAAGACTTAAAAAAAAAAGATATTTTAGAGGCTTATAAATATCTAGAGTTAGATATTTTCAAAAAATATTTTCAAAACTTAACTCCTAAGTTTCTTCTAAATTCTCTCTGCCTTCTCTCAAACTTCTCGGGGACCTAGGGCTCAGTTTTCAACGATCCAACAGTGGATCCTTGCTGCTGGTTTCGTGGTCTATGCATCTATCTAGTCAGATTTTGAATTTGACAAAGCTCGAATTTGTACGTAGATCGAGGCGTCATGTTTTTGACCCAACGAGGTAGGATTTCAGATTCTACTGCTATATAAGGGTGTTATATGTAATTTTGTGCATTTCTACCGTTTAAAATTTCTTGAAAATGTGATTTATGTTTTAGATCTAGTTTTGGGTTAAAACTATTTTTCGGTGTTTTAGTTGGATGAAATTGGGTGTTGGATGTTTCTGGTGATGGTTTATGATAGCTTTGGGCTCGAGTATGCCCTTAGGTATCAAAACGGGTGTTTTTAAAGCTTGGTTTGAGGATTGGAGGTCAAAACCATAGCTAAAACCGTTTTCTGGGCAAGGTCAGTCGACTGGACCCATGAGTTCAGTTGACTGGAAAAATAATATTTTTCAACCAACTAAAATAATATTTTTCAACCCGAGGCACTTCAGTCGACTGAACTCATGGGTCCAGTCGACTGGAAAAATAATATTTTTCAACCCGAGGCACTTCAGTCGACTGAAATGATTGTTGTTTGCTCTGACAATTTAGTGGTTCTTTTGGGAAATAGGTTGGGTTTCTTTGAGAAAAAAGATTAGTTTTGATGAAAAATGTGTTTGTTGGAGGTTCGGAGCTAACCCTTGCGGTTGAGACTCACTTTCTAAAACGTTTTGATAAAAAAAATATGTTTTTACGTGTTTTAGTTTGATCTCCATGGTTTTATGGATTGGATCTTTTGCTTATATGTGCATTGTATAACTGCTTTTGGAAAAAATATTTTGAAATGTTTTGTTGATCTCCATGTTGATGGATGGATCTATATATACATGTATAATGTATATATGTGAATGGTTTTGGGAAAGGTTTTTGTAGTTGAGCTACAGTTCGATTTTTAGAAGATTATCTAAATGTACCGGGATGGCGGGTATTTGGCGCGAGTTGCCCTCGGTGAAAGTCCAAAAACGTGCGCAGTGTAGATACTTTTGTTATCCTTCGGGGTAATTCCTGTAAAGAAGGTCGGTTTGGGTTCTCTTTTCCCTCGGGAGTCACGTTTGGGTGGAGCGAGTCTTGTGAGTCAGCATTCTAGGAGCTGAAGAGGAGATTGACCAGTGCACCAGTTCTGATTATTCCTGAGCAAGGTTTGGGTTACACAGTGTACTGTGACGCTTCACATGAGAGTTTGGGTTGCGTGATGATGCAGGAGGGCAATGTTGTAGCTTATGGATCTCGGCAGTTGAAGACACACGAGAGGAACTACCCGACACATGATCTGGAGTTGGCAGCCATGGTCTTTGCCTTGAAGACATGGTGTCACTATCTCTATGGTAAGCGTTTCGAGGTCTTCTCTGATCACAAAAGCCTGAAGTATTTGTTTTCACAGAAAGACATGAATCTTCGCCAACGACGATGGATGGAGTTGTTGGAAGACTATGACTTTGATTTGCAGTACCATCCGAGTAAGGCAATTGTCGTAGCTGATGTGCTTAGTAAGAGATCTCATAGCTCGTTAGCTTCTGTGGCTATGCGAGAGTTGGACATACTGGGAGACGTTAGGGAGTTTGATCTGTGTCTCAGGAAGACAGGGTGAGGTGGGACCTTGTATTCAATTGTTTCATAGCCCACATTGGTTGCACATGTGTTAGAGGCTCAGAGGACCGATCAGGAGGCTCAGATAATACGGGACTACATTACCAGTGGGACAGACACAGTATGATGGGTGATGGGTTTAGATCAGAGTCTGAGGTTGTCAGGGCGATTGTTTGTGCCAGAGTCATGCCGTGCTGAGGTGCTACATGAGTTTCATCACTCACGTCTTGCAGTGCATCTGAGGGGCACGAAGATGTACCACGATCTACGCCGTTAGTTCTTGTGGAAGGGAATGAAGAGGGATGTGCTCCGATTCGTTTCTCGATGCTTTACTTGTCAGCAAGTAAAGGTGGAACACCAGAGACCGGCAGGATTGTTACAGCCGTTACCTGTATCTGAGTGGAAGTGGGAGAATTTCACGATGGATTTTGTATCAGGACTTCCACGCTCGCCGAAGGGACATGATGCTGTTTGGGTTGTGGTGGATAGATTGACGAAGTTAGCACATTTTCTTCCCATTCAAGTGAAGGATTCATGGACTAATTGAGTAGGTTGTACATCCGGGAGATAGTCCGACTACACGGAGTACCTGTGACTATTGTTTCTGATCGAGACCCGCTCTTTACATCACGCTTTTGGCAAAGTCTTTAGGTGGCTCTGGGGACGAGCTTGACCTTTAGTACAGTTTTTCACCCTCAGACCGATGGTCAGTCTGAGAGGACCATTCAGATTTTAGAGGACATGCTGAGAGCATGTGTGCTTGATTTTTGGGGTTCTTAGGAGGATCATTTATTTTTGGCAGAGTTTGCATACAACAACAGTTACCAGTCCAGTATTGGAATGGCATCGTATGAGGCTCTGTGTGGTAGGTCGTGTAGATTGCCTGTTTGTTGGACAGACGTGGGTGAGACCACTGTTTTGGGACCCAATCTAGTACGTGAGACCACAGAAAAGATTGCAGTGATTCGTCAGTGTCTGGTGACAGCGCAGAGTCGCTAGAAGAGTTATGCACATCGGAGGAGGAGACCATTAGAGTTTACCGTGGGGGATCATGTATTTCTGAAGGTCTCGCCTCGTAGAGGATTGATGAGATTTGGTCGCAGCGGGAATCTATCACCACGTTTTATTGAATCGTTCGAGATCCTAGAGAGGATTGGGGTGGTAGCATACCGTCTGACCTTGCCACCTCAGTTGGCATCGGTTCATGACGTGTTTCACGTATCTATGCTTCGGAGGTATGAGCCAGATTCTTCTCATGTTCTGGATTAGACTGAGCTGCAGGGTCATGTATGAGGAGCGCCTGGTGAAGATATTAGATACGAAAGAGCAAGTGTTGCGGGGGAGAACGATTTCGTATGTTAAGGTTCTGTGGCTTCATCACAGGGTTGAGGAAGCGACTTGGGAGCTTGAGTCTGGGGTTCGTGCTAGATACCCGGAGTTGTTCACCTCGTGACCTTGTAGTGAATTTCGGGGGTAAAATTCCTTAAGGAGGGAGAGTTGTGAGACCCGGACCCGTTTTATTTTTTATATATATGAATATTCGGTGTTTTGACGCCTTTTTAGCATTTTTGCTTTCTTATGCTTTTATGTGTTTCGATGTCTGTTTTGGTTAAACTGAGCATGCGGGGTTGCTTTCCGGGGTTATAGGGAGTTTCTGTACGAATTTCAAAAACTTAATAAAAAGATATTTTGGAGGCTTATAAATATCTGGAGTTAGTTATTTTCAAAAGATATTTTAAAAACATAACTCCTAAGTTTCCTCCAAATTCTCTCTGCCTTCTCTCTAACTTCTCGGGGGCCCGGGGATTAGTTTTCAACGATCCAACAGCGGATCCTTTCTATTGGCTTCGTGGTCTACACATCTATCTAGTCAAATTTTAAATTTGACGAAGCTCGGATATGCACGTAGATCGAGGCATCAGATTTTTGACCCAATGAGGTAGGATTTCAGATTCTACTATTGTATAAGGGAGTTATATGTAATCTTGTGCATTTCTACCATTTACAAACGCATGAAAAGGTGATTTCTGTTTTAGATCCAATTTTGGGTTAAAACTATTTTTCGGCATTTCGGTTGGATGAAATTGGGTATTGGATGTTTCTGGTGATGGTTTGTGATAGCCTTGAACTCGAGTATGCCCTTAGGTATCAAAACGGGTGTTTTTAAAGCTTGGTTTGAGGATTGGAGGTCAAAATCATAGCTAAAACCGTTTTCTGGGCATGGTCAGTCGACTGGACCCTTGAGTTCAGTCGACTGGATCGTGAGTTGGGAACTCGAATGGTCAGTCGATTGAAGTGCCTCGGGTTGAAAAATGTTTTTCTTCTAGTGTGTTTTTCAGTCGACTGGAGGTGGGGTCCAGTCGACTAAAATGCTTGTTGTTTTCTTTGACAATTTGGTGGTTCTATTGTGAAAAAAGGTTGGGTTCTTTGAGAAAAAGGATTGGTTTTGATGAAAAACGTGTTTGTTGGAGGTTCGGAGCTAACCCTTGGGGTTGAGGCTCACTTTCTAAAACGTTTTGATAAAACAAAATATGTTTTTACGTGTTTGGATTTGATCTCTATGGTTTTATGGATTGGATCTTTTGCATATATATGCATTATATAACTACCTTTGGGAAAAATATTTTGTAATGTTTTGTTGATCTCCATGTTGATGGATGGATCTATATATACATGTATAATGTATATCTGTGAAAGGTTTTGCGAAAGGTTTTTGTAGTTGAGTTACAGTTCGATTTTTAGAAGATTATCTAGATGTACCGAGATGACGGGTATTGGCACGAGTTGTCCTTGGTGAAAGTCCGAAAGCGTGCACAGTGTAGGTACCTTTGTTATCCTTCTGGGTAGTTCCAGTAAAGAAGGTCAGTTTGGGTGCTCTTTTCCCTCGGGTTGTCGCTCGTAAAGTTAGCTTTTACATCGTGGTGCTCCGTATAGAACTTATCATTATGTAGCGAGTCTTGAATGGATGGGGTCTAGGGTAATGGACATGAGTCTATAGTTGTTACCTCTGTCCCCTTGTGATGGAGTCGATACATAGGATCTTATTCTTCTTCTTTTTCCCTGATGGTACATTCCGTGAGTGAACAATGTTTTTGGTTACTATTTTCCTTCAATTGTAAAATGTTGATTTGCATTGTATAAATGCTTGGTTGTGAAGGGAAAACTGTTTTGGAGGTTTGTGGAAAACTTTAGGGTTTTATGACGTAAAACCTTTTTGGGTTTTGTGGTTGAGTTCGCTCCCACCATATGATTGCATATCCTGCTTTACAGCTTTATAGTATGTTTTCTATTGGGCTTCGGCTCACGGGTGAAATTTTCTATAAAACTATTTTCAGGTGATGATGTGCATGATGATCATGAGTAGCTCTGGTGATGCCCACGGTGGCGGAAGACTTTTATAGTTTTCCCTTTTTGGTATGCCTATTCCTGAAGGCAAATTTTGTACGCCATAAGGCGATATACATTATGCAAGTTGAAACTGTAAGCTCTTTATGTATGAGAGATGTCTTTTGTTGGGTATTCTATTGGTTTCAACAGGCAATTTTGAATATATAAAATTTTGTATTTTCATAAAAACTGGTGTTTGGTGAATTTTCACGTGACCCCGAGTTTTAGGGCGTGACACGCCCTCAAAACTAAAGAATTTCTACAACAAGAAATCTTCATATAAATAACTATAAAGACTATGACCTTAAAACCTTACAACCATATGTGCATTAAATACAACATAAATCTCGAAGCCTCCAAAAAAGATTTAACATTACATAGATCAAATATCTAGAAATTAAGACCACCTGATGCTCCGTGGCATCAAACTATGGAATCTCCTTCAATAACTGAAGTGGGTGTTAAACAAATCCCGTGAGCCAAAACTCAATAGGATACGACTACGCATGAATAAAAGCATGATATGTGAAAAAAAAAGTTTTAAACCATGAATACAAGATATTGGAAATCTTCCCTACCAAACTATTAAAGTTCCAAAGAATACATTTTCTCGTGATTTGTACACAATCCAAATAAATGTTCACCTTTTTCCCGATCATCAACAAGTTCTACAACCTACACATTCATAATTCTCACATCCCAAACTTATCAAAACCCCACTATAGTAACAACTCGGTTCGGACCCTACTTGTAACAATTCGGTTTGTAACGACCCGTGTAGCAATCTAGCCCAAACCGTAGTATTAGCGATAGTTAGTTGACAAGATCTTAGGTCGCTAGAACGATGAAAACCCTAACTCAACCTGAAACCCGAATTTGACCTGAAAACCCTAGAAAGATCAGATACTCAGAGACAAAGCCCTAATGCTCATAGAAGACTCCTAACATCCTAAATTAAGTGAATAACATGAAATATAAGATTAAAAATAAAAAATTCTCATATTTAGGTTAAAATGACCATTTTGCCCCTAGTATAGCAAAAAGTCTTAAAAATTCAAAATTTGACGCATGGACACCCTAAATAAGATATTTAAATATAATTAAATAAAAAAACACAAAATAAAATGCCCCAAGTGGCAAGCCACATTGGAGTTTGTGCCAAAAAAGTGACTTTTTGCCTTTTTAAACTCAAAAATAAGAAAAAGTTATACAAATCAAGCATTATTATGACCCAAAACTTTTTATACAAGTAATATACATACTAATATAATATTATAAACCAGAAAAGGCAAACAAATCATTATTAAAATTGTTACACACTTAAATAAGTCAAAAAATGACATCTAGTCAAAGTAACTTAAAGTAGCTTAATTGCCTACCTTTAAACAATTGATTATTGTTAACATTTTTATAAACTATAGTAATAATAATAATACTAAAATAATAAATTTTAGTCAGCTAGAAGACCAAAAAGGTACATCAAATCAATTTTAAAAACACAATCTTGAAAAATGTAGTGCCAAAACACCCCAAAATAAGCAATTAAAGCAAAATTAAGCAATTTCAACCACCCAAACACACCCCAGCCGAATTCCCACGGACTGTTTCTGCAAAATTTCAGATTTCAATTTTCTAAAAATCTCTCCACCTCCTATGCAACCAATTATAAATTAAGAAATTAAAAAATAAACTTGCAAACCATTATTAAGTACACCAATTTTTCTATAAAAACCAAGACCAAACACCTCATTTCTTCTCCTTGTGGTTCGGTTATAGAGAGGGTGAAAATTAGATATTGAGTGTTCTTAGGATGTTATTCAAGTCTTGGGAGAAAAAGAAGAAAGAAGAAGAAAGAAGGAGGGTTCAAGGAGGAAACCAAACTTGCGTAAAGCTAAGTCCTGGCCATCCACTATTTTTTGGTCTTCAAACAAGTAAGTAAATTCTTTAAACCCTCTGCAATTCTCTTATAAAATACCCCTCAATCCATCTCTATAAATATCCCTAAGAATAAGAACCAAGACCGCACCCAAAAAGGCGTTGTGAGACTAGAATAGGGGCCGTTCATGAGTAATCTAGTGTTGGATGTGTTTGCATGTAATTGTTTTTGAGTTTAATGGCTTGCATAGATTCTGGAATTTTGATATGTTTGAATACATTACATGCATGCAAAGAAAATACATTAAAACTAAACATATCATGAGCTAAGATACCGAAACCCTAAATGGCCTAATTTTTTATGCAACTCTACTTTCTGTCACGAAGTTTGAACTATCATGACTAATTGTAGAAAAGTGATCTAAATGTGATTTTTATGTCCAGATCTACATTTTTAAGTTATCTTTCATAAAAAATTAGTTTAAAGTGATTTCGTTGAGTATAACTCTAGATACACCATTTTTAGTTAAGAGTGTCAAACTCTGACCGCTATGGATTATTGACATAAAAACCCTATGTTAGAGTAAGAAACGAGCTTAGGTCAATACCCCTTTGTCATTCTCTTAGGTCTTCAAATAAGTAAGTAAATTCCTAAAACCCTCCGCCATTCCCTTATAAAATACCCCTCAATCCATCTCTATAAGCATCTCTAAGAATAAGAACCAAGATCTCACCCAAAAAGATGTTGTGAGACTAGAAAAGGGGCTGTGCATGAGTAATCTAGTGTTGGATGTGCTTGCATGTAATTGTTTTTGAGTTTAATAGCTTGTATAAATTCTAAAATTTTGATATATATGAATACATTACATGTATGCAAAGAAAATACATTAAAACTAAACATATCATGAGCTAAGATACTGAAACCCTAAATGGCCTAATTTTTTGTGCAACCCTATTTTATGTCACGAACTTTGAACTATCATAACAAATTGTAGAAAAATGATTTAAGTGTGATTTTCATGTCCAGATATATATTTTTAAGTTATCGTTCATACAAAATTAGTTTAAAGTGATTTCGTTGAGTATAACTCTAGATACACCATTTTTACTAAAGAGTGTCAAACTCTGACCACTATGGATTATTGACATAAAAACCCTGGATTAGAGTAAGAAACGATCTTAGGTCAATACCCCTCTGTCATTCTCTTAGGTCTTCATTTAAGTAAGTAAATTCGTAAAATCCTCTGCCATTCTCTTATAAAATACCCCTCAATCCATCTCTATAAACATCTCTAAGAATAAGAACCAAGATCTCACCCAAAAAGGTGTTGTGACTAGAATATGGGCTGTTCATGAGTAATCTAGTGTTTGATGTGTTTGTATGTAATTTTTTTTGAGTTTAATAGCTTGTATAAATTCTAAAATTTTGATATGTATGAATACATTACATGCATGCAAAGAAAATACATTAAAACTAAACATATCAAGAGCTAAGATACCGAAACCCTAAATGGCCTAATTTTTTGTGCAACCCTATTTTATGTCACGAACATTGAACTATCATAACTAATTGTAGAAAAATGATTTAAGTGTGATTTTTATGTGCAGATATATATTTTTAAGTTATCGTTCATACAAAATTAGTTTGAAGTGATTTCGTTGTGTATAACTCTAGATACGCCATTTTTACTAAAGAATGTCAGATTCTGACCACTATGGGTTGTAGACATAAAAACCCTAGGTTAGAGTAAGAAACGTGGTTAGGTCAAAATATAAAACTTTTAGATAACATGTTTATCTTACTGTCCACCAAACATGAGCCGAAAATATGTAGTCTTGATTGGTCAAAACCAACTCCAAAGCCATTGTTGTGAATCAGTGACTGATAGAGCTCTCTGTCATATGTTTTTGTAAGACAAAAAACCTATGTTTTTAATTGCCAAATCCAAAAGTGGTTTTTATGAAAACTGTAGCTAACATATTGAACTAATTTTTGACCACACCTCAGCTCAAACTAGCCTCGGATGGTGCTTCAAAGGTCTTGTGCCTTCTTTGTTGAAAATCAATTCTGCTGAACCTTTGAATGTTGACTGAACCCATTTTATAAAATCGCCAAAATTATCAACTTGTTCCAAACAACTAGCCTCAACACAAAACATGAAACTTGTAGGGGACACCTTAAACCAGAACATACCCAATGATCAGACCCATAGACCTTGAATTGATGCCTTAAAAAATAGGCCAACAGAGGCCCAAATTCAGTACTTTTCTCCGTAAAATACTAAATGGTTTTCTCTTAATTGGCAAAAATGACCCATTTTTCCTAGGATCTAACCTTAGTGTTAAACACAAAAGTTGTTGAAAATATTTTTATCTAATTGATGTCCAAAAATGAAAACTTAACTCTATGTCTAGGTACCCCAAAACACTATTATTCTTTTTAATTTAACACTTGAATATTTACCTTAATTTTGCTAAGTGTGCAGTGACATGTTATGTTATGGGATTTAAAATATAGGCTTTAATTAAATTGTGTGGAATGATTAGTGTATGAAATTGATTATTTGATAATAAGAATACCTGCCATTAAGTTAAATCCATGTCTTATGAATTATAGCTTGTACTCCATATACTTGTACTCCACGCTTTAATGAATTGTACCATGAGCTATACCTTTCTTAGATACCATGCTATATATAGTTGTACATGAGATGCATGTTGCACACTATAGGCATTGTCATATTTGTATTTCAGCATGTTGGAGTCCTTTTCGTATCTACTATTGTGGGTTAGGTTACATTGAAATTATTCTTTTCTCGGCTCCTAGTCTAGGACGTCCCTGGTAGCCATTTTTGTAACTATGTTGGGATATATTCCCTCTAAGCACCTCGGGTATGTTCGCGGTGTTCAAAAAAGAAAGATTTTTCATTTATGAATACTATTGGGCACAACGGGTTCGTCACTATCACTCTAGTTTTGATAATTTAACCTTTGGGTTGATACCAAGCGAGCATTCTAGTTTTAATGTGGGTAACCCCATAAAGTCCCATCACGACATTGATAATAAGTTCCTAAGGCAGCAATAATATCAAGTCCCATCATAGGAATGACAATAAGTCCTTGTGGCGGCAATAACATCAAGTCCCATCACGACAATGACAACAAGTCCCTAAAGCGGCAATGATAATAAGTCCATACAAGTAATAGAAATAAGTCCTAATGTGAAACTCTTGTTTTTATCTCTGGATACAAGTCGGGTTGGGCACTTACATCGCATTCATTTGCATCACCCACCGGTATGCTTGTTCTTATATAAGCTTTCCTAGCTGTAATTGTCAAATTTGTCTTTCTACTTGGCCTTAAATTATATTGGGTGTTATACGATATGCATTATAGGATATTTTATTGTGAGTTTGTTAGAAGGTTTAGAGAATTTGCTTATGGGCATTGACTCATGGCATTTGTGCCACAGGTGAGTATGATGAGTTCTTTTAGAAAGTCACCCCCGGAGAAGAAGATGGAATTGAAGAACAGAGTAAGTAGCAGGAGCTAACAGACCCCAAAAATGCTAGCTAAAGAATTGAGTTCTTACTTTTTTTTCTTTTTTTTCAGTTTTCACGTGCTTATTGTAAGATTTTGTTAATCTATTGCGAAACTGTAAACGTTATGTATTTTTGATCAATTTAAAACTCTTAATGATGTAATATTTATGATATCTAAATATGAATGAATGGCTAGAATATCCTCCTTATCTACACTGATATATGTCCCGACGTGGTCGGAGGACGGGGCGTCATAGTTGGTATCAGAGCCTAGGTTTAGTGAACCTTCAGGCCTTGGGTTGTGGAAAATGATGCGTTTTGTCGAGTAAAAGCTCTGAAGGGTGCGTTGTATTAATTTTAATTATAATTTATACATTATAAGAACTAAAATATACTACATCTAAGTCCTATAGCGAGTCGTGTTAGGACGTTACGAGGATCAGAAGCAGCAAGGAATCTACATGTGAAGGACGAGTAAGAGCATCGAGATTGAAGATTGGAGATTCATGCAAGAAGTTATTTTATTTTAAGGGGAAAGACGGGAGTATGCACTAGGAGAAGTTTTAGATATCACCTTGAGAGCCACCGTTAGAACCCCATAACTTCATCCTTATAAGTTCTTTTCTCGTTTACCCCAAACCCTTATATCAACTTTTATACCTGATTGATGTTCATTGCATATCCTTCCTTCTTATATCCTCTGTCCTCAATGGTATCGTTCAGTGTTGATCATCGGTAACCCTTATACACCCAAGTATTGTTGATAATCCTATCAAAAACTCAATCCTAGAAAATACCTTTGTCCTTAAGCTTTCACGCCTCAATGACGACCGGTATTTGCATTTGATTCTCCTGTAATTCAAGCCATCATCATTGAACTAACTCTTCTTCTGTAGAACTCGATATCAATTCTTTGTTAATTACTCATTCTGAACATTCGACATTGATAAAATCATTTCCATTGTTCATCTTCTCTCGATTCTAAAACTACAATCTATTGCAGTGATTTTTATGAATTCTTTTATACACTCTTGAAATCTGAATTGAAGTATGTTAGGCCAACATAACTTTAGAACAAATATTTACTTTGGTTTCATACTGCTTAACATCTCTTTTATCAGAATCTAATTGTACTGGATTAGTTCTGAGGACATTTGTTTAAGTATTGTTCACTGTCCTCCTCTTGCTTCACCTATATTTGAACCCCAAATAACCACTCAATTTGTGTTAACGGTGACTGCCTTAACCGTGGCCTTTTGACCTCATCTGACATATCTTTTGAACCATCTGGAAATCTTTTCTTGAATCTCGATAAAAGATTTGTTCACCTTCCCTAAGCCAATCTAAACCCCAACCACGTATCATGCCGTCTAGTACATCATTCAAAATCCTCGGTTAAACGTTTGACCACTCGCCTTCCTAGGTCGCAACTCCTAAGGCCTAGATTGATGAGAAAACGATAGTTATTATAGTTTACCGCATTCACGGGAAACTCAGATCATGCACATCCTTAGAAGAACCACCTGGCACGTCATTGAGTCACAAAGTAGATCTCTACCTAGATTTAAAGCACAGAATGTCTGCCAACATCCGCGCTTAACATGTTTTAAAGATCAATAACCCCAACTACAAGAACTGTTAAGGGCTCATGCAACATCTTTAACAGAGACCTACATGAAGGTTCCTATCGCCATCACTGATAAAGTTCGCATGGGAACCGTAGGAGTGTGGTACGTGGAAGTATAGTGGAAATGCTACAGAACTTGGAAGTAACGTGGGACTACGAGGTCAAAATCCGATGGTTTTATCCATTCCTATTCTGGTTAGGCCCCTATGTGTTATGTACCTCGCTCTTTGTAATCATTCTAAAAAAAAAAAAACTTGTATCCTTAACCAGTTATGTACTCGAACTTGAATGTAATGAAATACAAATGAATAAATCTTAAATCAACTCCACGAGATCCTAAAACCTAAAAACAATTAGGATTTTAAAAAGATGACTCACCAACCGCAACACTTTCCCTCTTTATTCAAATGATAGGTAGATGACCTAATCATCAGCGGCTAGCAGATGGACGCGTAGACGAAGAAGCGCTAAGGTTAACCCAGGTCTTGCGTGAACTTGCCACCAGCATTAATTGTCCTCACGTCCGAAATAGGGTATGGTTCTTATCAGAACTCATAAAACAACGAGCCCCTACGCTCAAGGGAGGAGCTAAATCGAGAGTAGCCGAAGAATGGCTGAGAGCTATCAAGAAATTATTTAACTCCATGGAAGTGCAGATCGATGCCGATTGAGTAGCTCTAGCAGCACACCTATTAGAAGAAGAGGCCGACTACTGGTGGCCTATGATCGACAACACCTAAGATATGGCAGCTCCTGAAGAATTATTTTTGGAAAAGTACTTCCCAGGTCCCTTTCGACAGGGACAAATCAAAGAATTTCTATAGCTAAAAGATGGATCTATGTCAGTAACCCAGTACGTCAACCGCTTTGAAGAGTTGATCTGATTCGTCGCGACCATCATACAAGATGAAGAATCAAGGGCACGAACGATCGAGTGGGGCCTAGAACCCTCTATCCGAACTAGGGTTATCTGCTTACAACTTTTGACTTACACTCAAGTAGTATAAGCAGCCTTATTGGCGAAAATAGACTTAGCTGACTCTAGAAGGATTTGGAACCAGAAGAAAGGAAGCACAAGCTCTGGAGGACTAGTAAAAAGGAATCGAGTGTTTGTTCCAAATAAGCCATATCAATAGGAGAATAGACAAGAGCAGCCAAGGGACTCCTCTACCAATTTTTGGTCTGCTTTAAATGTCACCAACCAGGGCATAAGAGGTCTGAGTGCCCACGCCTTGGACATAGGACTCTGAATAACCATTCCCAACAGTGGAGGCAACCCCAGAACCAGCCACCAAAGTACCCGCAGCTAGTTCAAGTCACCCAACTAGCAACTAACCAACGAAATAGGAGGGAAAAGCCGCCGCTTAACAAAAACCAGAGGCCCTAGGGAAGACACATCTTTGCTCTACAGGAGGAGGAAGTAAAAGGCACCTAAGTTATGCAAGGTATGTTCATGCTATTCAATACCTTAGTGAAAGTTTGATTTTGGAGCATCCCATTCTTTCATATCTTTGGCATGTATGCAATCTCTGCCCTTAAAACCTAAAGTGTTAGATGAAACTCTAAGCGTCGATACACCCTTACAATATCACATGTGATGAGACTTTATTTGCAGAGCGTGCACGTTAAGAGTACCGACACCCTTATGCCTTGCGACCTGCGAGTCAAGGATTTTAACAAATACGACATGATTCTCGATATAGATTGGCTCTCTGGACATCGCACTATCATCGATTGCCAATAGAAGAAGATATGGGCACAAATAGAGAATGGCACTATTGTATGGATTCAAGGAAAATGACATGAAACCCTGACACCGAGTAACGTGAAGGTGTATAGATCAAGTAACTTCAATGTTAGATTAGCTTACACGCTTGGCGATACAAATGCCCTGGCAGCCACCGAGTTACCATGAGTTGTGTGTGAATACAAGGACGTAATTTCAACGAGAGCTCAATAGAGATCCAAGGTTGGGTACTTCGGAGGAAAAGTGATTCTATTAATAGAAGCTCTAGGGCAGCACCACGGAAGTGAGAAAGCCAAGACGAGAAGGCACGATGAAGTACGATACGAAATTTCGAGGATAAAATATATTTTAAAGGGGGTAGATTGAAACAACCCAATCCAGACCCTAGTTGTAACAACCTGATTTGTAATGACCTGTGTAGCAATTCAGCCCAAACCCTAGTATTAGCAATGGTTAGTTGACAAGATCTTAGGTTACTAGAAGGATGAAAAATCCTTACTCAACCCAAAACCCTAATTTGACCTGGAAATCCTAAAAAGACCAAATAGTTAGAGATAAAGACCTAATGCTCAGAGAAGACTTCTAACATCCTAAATTAAGTAAATAACAAGAAATATAAGATTAAAAATAAAAAAATTCTCATAATTAAGGTAAAATGATCATTTTGCCCCTAGTACAGCAAAAAGTCTTAAAAATTCAAAATTTGACATATGGATACCGTAAATCAGATATTTAAATACAAGTAAGTAACAAAAGACAAACTAAGATCAAAAATGACAAAAAATTCCCCTAGTGGCCGGCCACATTAGAGTTTGTGCCAAAAAAGTGACATTTTGCCTTTTTAAACTAAAAAATAAGAAAAAATTGTACAAATCAAGCATTATTATGACCCAAGACTTTTTATACAAATAATATACATACTACTATATTATTATAGACCAAAAAAGGCAAACAAATCATTATTAAAATTCCTACACACTTAAATAAGTCAAAAAATGACATCTAGTCAAAGTAGCTTAAAGTTGCTTAATTGCCTACGTTTAAACAATTGATTGTTGTTAACATTTTTATAAACTATAGTGATAATAATACTAAAATAATTTATTTTAGTAAGCTAGAAGACCTAAAAGATATATCAAATCAATTTTAAAAATACATTATTGGACAATGTAGTGCTAAAATACCACAAAATAAACAATTAAAGCAAAATAAAGCACTTTGAACCACCCAAACACAACCCAGCCGAATTCCCACTGAATTTTTCTGCAAAATTTCAGATTTCAATTTTCTAAAAATATCTCCACCTCTTATGCAACTAATTATAAATTAAGAAATTAAAAATAAACTTCCAAACCATTATTAAGTCCACTATCAATTTTTCTATAAAAACCATGACCAAACACCTCATTTCTTCTTCTTGTGGATCGGTTATAGAGAGGGAGAAAATCAGATTTTGAGTGTTGTTAGGAAGTTCTTCAAGTCTTGGGAGAAGAAGAAGAAAGAAGAAGAAAGAAGAAGAAAGAACGAGGGTTTAAGGAGGAAGGTCTTTGGAGACCAAACTTGCATAAAGCCAAGTCCTAGCCATCCATCAATTTTAAGTCTTCAAACAAGTAAGTAAATTCCTTAAACCCTCTGCCATTCTCTTATAAAATACCCCTCAATACATCTCTATAAACATCCCTAAGAGTAAGAACCAAGACTTCACCTAAAAGGCGTTGTGAGACTAGAATAGGGGCTGTTCATGAGTAATCTAGTGTTGGATGTGTTTGCAAGTAATTGTTTTTGAGTTTAATGGCTTGTATAGGTTCTGAAATTTTGATATCTATGAATACATTACATGCATGCAAAACAAATTCATTAAAACTAAACATATCATGAGCCAAGAAACTGAAACCCTTAATGGCCTGATTTTCAGTGCAACCCTACATTCTACCACGAACTTTGAACTATCTTAACTAATTGTAGAAAAATAATTTAACTGTGATTTTTATGTCCAAATCTAGATTTTTATGTTATCTTTCATACAAAATTGGTTTGAAGTGATTTCGTTGAGCAGAACTCTAGATATCTCATTTTTACTAAAGAGTGTCAGATTCTTATCACTCTAGATTGTAGACATAAAAACCCTAGAATAGAGTGAGAACCGAGCTTAGGTCAAAACATAAAACTTATAGATAACATAAAAGTTGATAGGTTAAAACCCTCCCCAAAGTCACTGTTGCGAATCAGTGACTGACAGAGCTCTCTGCTACATGTTTTTGGAAGACCAAAAACCTATGTTTTTAATAGCCAACTCCAAAAGTGGTTTTCATAAAAAATGTAGCTAACATATTAAAATAACTTCTGACCAAGCATCAGCCGAAAATACCCTTGGATGATCCCCTAAAGGTCTTCTACCTTCTTTGTTGAAAATCGGTTCTGCTGAATCTTTAAATGCTGACTGAACCTATTTTATAAAATGGCTAAAATCAATAACTTGTTCCAAACAACTAGCCTTAGCACAAAACATGAAACTTGTAGGGAACACCTTAAACTAGAACATACCCAAAGATCAGACCCATAACCCTTAAATTGATACCCCAAAACTGAGGCCAACAGAGTCCCAAATTCTATACTTTTATCTGTAAAGTGCTGAATGATTTTCTCTTAATTGGCATAAATTACCCATTTTTCCTAGGATTTGACCTTAGTCTTAAACACAAAAATTGTAGAAAATATTTTTATCTAATTCTTGTCCATAAATCAGAACTTAACTCTATGCCTAGGTACCCCAAAACACTATTATGCTTTTTAATTTGACAATTGAATATTTACCTTAATTTTGCTAAGTGTGCAGTGACATGTTATGTTATGGGACTTAAAATATAGGATTTAATTAAATTGTGTTGGATGATTAGTGTATGAAAATAATTATTTGATGATTAGAATCCATGTCGTTAAGTTAAATCCATATCTTATGAATTATAGCTTGTGCTCCATATACTTGTACTCCATGCTTTAATGAGTTATACCATGAGCCATACCTTACTTAGATACCATACTATATATAGTCGTACATGAGACGCATGTTGCACATTATAGGCATTGTCACATTTGCATTTCGGCATGTTAGAGTCCTTTTCATATCTACCATTATGGGTTGGGTTACATTGAAATTATTTTTTTCACGGCTCCTATTCTAGGACGTCCCTAGTAGCCATTTTTATAACTATTTTGGGATATATTCATTTTAAGCACCTTGTGTGTGTCCCCAGTGCTCATAAAAGAAAGATTTATCATTTATGATTACTGTTGGGTGCCACGGGTTCGTCACTAGCAATCTAGTTTTGGTAATTTAGACTTTGGGTTAATACAAAGCGAGCATCCTAGTTTTAATGTGGGTAACCCTATGAAGTGCCATCACGGCATTGACAATAAGCTCCTGAGGCGGCAATAACATCAAGTTCCATCATGGCAATGACAATAAGTCCCTGAGGCAGTAATAATATCAAGCCACATCACGACAATAATAATAAATCCCTGAGGCAGTAATGACAACAAGTCCCATCACAGCAATGACAATAAGTCCCTGTGGCGGCAATAATAATAAGTCTATACAAGCAATAGAAATAAGTCCTAATGTGGAACTCTAGTTTTTATTTTTGGATACAAGTCGGGTTGGGCCCTTGCATCACATTCATTTGCATCACACACCGGTATACTTGTTCTTATAGATGCTTGCCTAGCCATAATTGTCAAATTTGTCTGTCTCCTTAGCCTTAAATTATATTGGGTGTTATACGATATGCATTATAGGATATTTTGTTGTGAGTTTGTTAGAAGGTTTAGGGAATTTGCTTCTGGGTTTGGGCTCATGGCATTCGTGCCACGGGCGAGTATGATGAGCTCTTTAAGAAAGTCACCCCCAAAGAAGAAGACAAAATTGAAGAATAGAGTGAGTGGCAGGAGCCAATGGATATTGACAATGTAGCTGAAGAATTGAGTTCTTACCTTTTATTTTTTTTGTTCAGTTTTAACGTGCTCATTGTAAGATTTTGTTAATCTATTGTGAAACTGTAAACGCTATGTATTTTTTATCAGTTGAAAAATCTTAATTGTGAGACCCTGTACCATTTTATTTTGATATATATATAAATGATGACGTGTTTTCTTCATGTTATGTATATCATCGATGCATGATTTATGTTTTGGAGTTGTAGAACAGTATGTAGATGTGTTTTACGCTTTCTTGGACCTTGTTTTGGCTGTTTGGTTGGCCTCAAAATACATAAACCGAGACTAAAAATAGTAGGCTCAAACCCTAGAGTTCGGTCGACTGGACGGCTATGTTCGGTCGACTGAACTATTTTTCTTGAGTTCGATCGACTGAACTAGGGGGTTCGGTCGACTGAACTGTGTCGGTTCACGTTTTTTGAGGAGCTTCAGTCGACTGAAGTGGCCTCTTCAGTGGACTGAACTGCCTTTTTGTCAAGCCTATATGTATTCTAGGGGCTGAAATGTTTGGGAAAGCTTTCCTTTTCTCATTCTCTCTGCCTTCTCTCTACATATTTGACCTGCCTAAGCCTAGTTTTCGACGATCAGCTTGTGGATCTCTGCTATTTACGCAGGTCAAATATGTAGGATTCTAGACCCAACGAGGTCTGGTTTTACATAGAATTTCTCATCCAGTCAGATTCTCGTTCCGACGAGGTCTGGTTTTTGAGGCGTCGAGTTTTGACCCAACGAGGTAGGATTCTAGACCATACTGCTGTATTAGGGTGTTATATGTAATTCTATGTTTTTTCATCGGTAGAAAATGCATCAAATGTCATATTTTCTATTTAAGCCTTGTTTTTTTTGATAGAAAGCATGTTGTTCGCTTTTCTTAGCTTATAATACTGTATGACATGTGGTAGTATGGTTTTCAAAGGATTTTCTTGAAAACGGTGGAAAATGGTGGTTTGTGAAAAATCTCAACACTTGGTGTTTTAGAGGTTTGGAGCTCGCCTTCGGGGTTGAGTCTCAGGTTTTGAAACGTTTTGTTGAAAACGTGAAAAAACATTTTGAAAATGTTTTGTTGGATCTCCATGTTGATGGATGGACCTATATACATGTATAATGTATTGTTTTGAGAAAATATTTTCGTAGTTGAGCTACGGTACTATTTTTTGAAGATTATCTAGATGTACCAGGATGACGTGTATTTGGCACGAGTTGCCCTCGGTGTAAGTCCGAAAACGTGCGCAACGTAGGTACTCAGGTCCTTCGGGTTAGTCCTCGTAAATTGAGGTGGTTGGGTGCTTAGTTCCCTCGTGTCGCTCGTAAATTAAGTGGTTCGTCATGGTGCTCCGTATAGAACTTGTCATTACCTAGCAGACCTTAAGTGGTAAAGGACTAGGGTAATGGACATGAGTCTATAGTTGCTGCCTTTGTCTGTGTGACAGAGTTAATACATAGGATCATACTCTTCTTTTTTTCCACGATGGTACATTCTGTGAGGGAATGATGTTTTGATTACTGTTTTCCTTCAACTGTAAAATGTGTTTTGCATTGGATAAATGCTTAGTTGTGAAGGGAAAACTGTTTGGAGGTTTGTGTGACACTTGGGGTTTTATGATGTAAGACCTTTTTGGCTTGTGGTTGAGTACGCTCCCACTCTATACGATTGCATATTTCCTGCTTTACAACCTTATTGTCTTTTTCTATTGGGCTTCAGCTCACGGGTGAGATTTTCTATACAAAACTTTTTTCAGGTGACGATGTGGATGATGATCATGAGTAGCTTTGGTGGTGCCCGTGGTGGCAAAAGACTGTTATAGTTTTCCTTTTTGGTACGCCTGTTCTTGAAGGCATGTTTTGTACGCCATAAGGCGATATACTGTATGCATGTTGGAACTGTATGTCTTTTATTTACGAGAGATATCTTTTGT
>JAUMHN010257346.1:0-19579 GCA_032360265.1 Heliamphora ciliata | reverse complement strand
CAAACTCTCTAACCAATCTCACGGCATAAACTCACCACAACGCATTTCATACAACACTTAAAGCATTTATAAATCAAAGAGACAGGCAAAAATGTAAATATAGTAGACAGGTAAGTATTAGACAACAAATTATGTAGGTAATGAAGAGTGCAATGCAAATGCGTTTGCCCAACCCAATTATAAATCAACCAATCGAATTTTGAGTGACACCATTACGTTTTCGTGCGTTAGGCTCCCATACACCAACGTTCCCGATCACGACGGCGTATAGCGAGCATTCGGCTCAAGACGTGGCACGGCTCAGGACATAAGACGGCTCAAGACGTACATGGCCTAAAGTCATTCATACCCAACATAATAATCTGAATGGTACAACTATGTTCCCGTACGTTAGGTTCCCGTACGTCAGCGTTTCCGATCACAGCGGCGTATGGCGGTTGTTCGGCTCAAGACGTTATACGGCTCAAGACGTAACACGGCTCATGACGTATATGGCCCATTGTCAACACCCCCATCAACTAGGACTCACTAATCATGATAAAAAGTCTGCCTTTCCCCACGTAAACCGTATCGAGATACAATTCAAAAGTATACAAGGGGTAACCCACGAGATGTCACCAGTGCCACACTCATAATGCTCATGATATAACAACTTATATTTTGAAGTGCAACTAACAATGGCATAATATGCAACTAAGCATGGTAAATTATACAACCCAACATAGTATATGGTACAACTTATTAAAGCATGGAGTACAAGTATATGAAGTACAAGTTATAATTCATAAGACATTGATTCAATTTAGCAGTATGAATTCTAATCATCACTTAATCATTTTCATACACTAATCATTTAACATAATTCATTAGAGTCCATATCTTTAAGTCCCACAATATGACATGCCACTTATACACTTAGCCAAATTAAAGTAAAAGTTCAAGTGTCAAATTAAAATTCATAACAATGTTTTGGAATACCTAAACAAGGAATTAAGATATGATTTTTGGTCACCAATTAGATAAAAATATTTTCTACAACTTTCATACTTAATACTAATGTCAAATCCTAGGAAAAATGAGTCATTTATATCAATTAAGAGAAAACTATTCATCACTTTACAGAGAAAAGTACAGAATTTGAGTCTCCGTTGGCCTCAATTTTGGGGCATCAAATCAAGGGTTATGGTATGATTTTTGGGTATGTACAAGTTTTATGTTTTGTGCTAAGACTAGTTGTTTGGAACAAGTTAATGATTGTGACCATTTTATAAAATGGATTCAGTCAGCATTAAAAGGCTCAGTAGAACCGGGTTTCAACAAAGAATGCACAAGACCTTTGGGGGACCATCCGAGGGTATCTAAGGATGATTTTTGGCTAGTAAATAGTTTAATATGCTATCTACATTTTTTATGAAAACCACTTTTGGATTTGGCCATAAAAAACATAAGTTTTTGGTCTTATAAAAACATGCAATAGAGAGCTATGTCAGTCACTGATTCACAACAGTGACATTGGGGAGGGTTTTAACCTATCAAGACTTCCTCGTTTAGGCTCATTGTTGGTGAACAGTAAGATAAACATGTTATTTACAAGTCTTATGTTTTGACCTAAACTCGGTTCTTACTCTAACATAGGGTTTTTATGTCTGCAATACAGAATAGTTAGAATCTGACACTCTTTAGTACAAATGGTGTATCACAAGTTCTACCCAATGAAATCACTTCAAACTAATTTTTTATGAAAGATAACTTCAAAAGCTAGATCTAGACATAAAAATCACACTTAGATAAATTTTCTACAATTAGTTATGATAGTTCAAAGTTCATGCCAGAAAGTTGAAACACCCAGAAAATCAGGCCATTTAGGGTTTTGGTGTCTTAGCTCAAGATATGTTTAGATTTAGTTTATTTTCTTTGCATGCATATAATTTATACATATATATATCGAAGTTCCAGAACCTATACAAGTCATTAAACTCAAAAACAATCACATGCAAACATGTCCAACAATAGATTTCACACGAACAGCCCCTATTCTACCATCACGACGCCTTTTTATCTATTTTTGGTTTTTGTTCTTAATTGTGTTTTAAGAGATGAGTTAAGAGGAGTTTTAGGTTGATATTGAACAGAAATTTTAGAGATTTTACTTACCTTAGAAAGATCAAATAAGGATGGATGGTGGATTAAGACTTTGCTTTGTCAAATCTCCTAGCTCCTATTTGGATCCTTCTTCTTCTTCTCCTTCTTTCTTTTTCTTTTTCTTCCAAGTCTTGAAGAACACTTAAAGCTCTCAAATCTAGTCTCTCTCCTCTCTCTCCACCAAAATATGAAGAAGAAAAGAGGGACTAAGGGTGTGTTTTTATAGACATAAGTTAGTGGAGCCTAATAAGTGCCTTGTGTAAGAGTTTTAAATTTTTTAAAATTTCATTGGTTGCATGCAAGGTGGTGGACTGTTTAAGAAATTTGGAATCATAAATTTTCAGAACATCAGGTGAGATTTCATCCAAGGGGCTGTTTGGTTGATTTTTGTGCTCAAATTTTGCTTTAAGTGCATATTTGGTGGTATTTTGGCACTACAATGTTCAAGAAAATATTTTTAAAATTAATTTGATGAATCTTTTTGGTCTTCTACCTTATTAAAATGAATTATTTTAGTGTTATTATCATTATAATAGTTTATAAAAATGTTAGCAATAATCAATTGTTTAAATGTAGGCAATTAAGCTACTTTAACTACATGTGACTTTTTGACTTATTTAAGTGTGTAAGAATCTTGATAATGATATGTTTGCCTTTGTTGGTCTATAATATTATATTAGTGTGTATATTACTTGTATAAAAAGTGTTAAATCATAATAATACTTGATTTGTACAACTTTTTCTTATTTTTTAGTTTAAAAAGGCAAAAAGTAAATTTTTGTGCACACATCCCAATGTGGCCGGCCACTAGGGGCATTTTTGTCATTTTTATTATTATTTTATTTTTTGTTATTTAATTGTATTTAAATATCTGATTTAAGGTGTTCAAATGTCAAATTTTAGATTTTAAAGATTTTTTACTGTATTAGGTGCAAAATGGTCATTTTACCTTAATTATGAAAAATTTTAATTTTTTATCTAATATTTCCAATTATTTACTTAATTTAGAATGTTAGGAGTCTTCTCTAGGTATTAGGGTTTTACCTCTGAGCATTTAATCTCTTTAGAGTTTTTGGATCGAATTAGGATTTTCAGGCCGAGTTAGGATTTTCAATTTTCTAGTAACCTAAGATCTTATCGGCTTATCGTTGCTAATACTAGGGTTTGGGCTGAGTCACTACACGGGTCGTTACAAACTGGGTTATTACAATCTGAACCGGGTCGTTACATTTCACCGTCCCGTCTATTTCTTTCTTCTTCTTATAGATCCATTTGCATTCGATTCATTTTATGTCAGAGTTGTATACTGAAAATTATATTTTTAGTATTTAATTTTATTTTAATAAAATTAATTTTTTCTTTTATGAAAATCTTAATGAGTAATGCATGCAATATCATTTCTTTAATGTTATGAATGGATGTCATTTATTTTATATAGTATTTAATCTAGTATGTGGAGTACGGCTTACACACAGAAAATAAAAATTTAAATTCTTGCAAAATATAAGTTTTATGCTCACACTTTAGAAGAAAATAGACATACTATTAGTACGACTGTAGTACAAAATTTTAGTAGGCCTGTCTTGATTGTGGGGAATAAATAATGGCGTCGTCTATTATTCTAACTCCTTACACTAGTACATTTTGTGTGTATTGAACGGAACACATTGGGGTAATTAATTTTATACTGACTATATAAATTAATTAACACCATTAGGTTATTATGAAGAGTGCTTATACTCTTAATTCTGAAATAATTATTGATTTGCATATATTTTATATTCGTTGTTTTGATTCAGTAGAGAGTGCGATATTATATGATCTATATTCCCGGTGAGTTGGATAGTGGTATTATTTATATGGTGAATATTAATTATTGACGGAATTCATGTCTCGAATGATTGGAATTGACGATACCTCCTTAAGAAAGTTTATAAATTTTGACCGGGCCAAACCTTGCAGATGAATTTGATTATCCAGTAATCAAATAAGTTAAATGGATGGGCTTAAAAAATTTTAAGATGCTGATTAAATTAATTTGCCAGTAATTAAATTTAATTGGCGGGTATCGAGAATCTTAATGTGGGGAGATGAGTTAAGCATTTAATAACAATAGCTCAATGCAAGAAGATATTGAGATTATGGCTTAGAGTGCAATTATAGTTCTTTAGTGGTGTGAACTGTAATTTAGTATTTTATAAAAATTGCAGAAACTGCTACAAGGTTTGCATAATTACAGATATCGCTGTGTAGTTTGTTTAATTACGAAAATCGCTAAATGGATATCTGAGTTACATTAAAAGTCTTTGTCATAATTACACCACAGGTCCCTACTCTAACCCTAAAAATATACAGGTAATTTAAATCATATTCATAACTTGTCTTTAAGACTAAAGCTGACCAGGTTCTATCGGTACGAGTTCTTGAAAAATTATAACCCACACTACATTCGGGAATCGCATAGGAAATACAATAGAAGGTCTAACGGGAGCTTCAACTCAGAATCAAATTCGTAGCTCGAGAATCAACCAAAAAGATATTCTTCTAAATTAACTATGGTGACACGGGTTTTTATTTTGATCGTTTGACATAAAAAGTTTTATTTGGACCCCATTTCGGTAATTGCTCGTGCAGTTATTTTTTATCGAAAATCGTTTACAAAAATAATGATCTTGGCAGTTTTGCCTCCAATAATTGGTATAAGAGCTGTTTTATTTTTTGTTTACGGTTGTCAAGGGCCCAGATAGATTTAGAACTGTGCTAACTTTGTTTTGCAAGTGTCCTAATCCCGGTTTTATGATCATCTTTTATTCATGTTTGATTGAATTGATTGGATGATGATTATAATTATTTTTTTAATCACGAGGGTTAATCGTGATAGTTTAAGTTTTTTTTAGATTGAATATGAGTCTACGGGACATAGATTTTTGATGTAATAGCAATTATTTAGTTTTAAATATCAGTTTAGAATATTTAAGAATATGTTGAATATCCAAAAATATGAAGAACAAGCAGTGGTTTCGAGTTTTACGGGCCACAGATCACGGTAATTTTTTAACGATTTTAAAACAATTTTTTTGGTTAAGTTTCTTCATGATTTACGCATTAAAAAGAGCAACAAAAATAAGTAAAAAACAACCACCACCGAGGGCTTTGTCGGCGACAGTTTGAGTCCGATTTTGTTAATTTTTTGGGACATTTTTTGAATATTTTTTTAGGCATAAAATAATGGTAAACATACCTTAAAATACTGTCAAAAAACCATTAAACAATATGCCAAAATAGTGGAGAAAAACAGGCCGCGACGGCTAGCAGCAGCGCTACAGGTGGCTGTTCGGCGGCTATTTTTTGAGGCTTTTCAAGACTATTTTTGAGGCGTTATTTGGAACAAAATGTTGCTGGATATTAGTACTATTTTTTCAAAAAAAAATAGGAGCAAAAACACCACCAAAAAAAGTTCAAACGAGCAGCTGAAGTGGGGGACGGTGCAGGGCAGCAGCAGTGACGGCTTTCGGCTATTTCGATGGCCGTTTTCGGGACTGTTTTAGCTCTGGTGTTTTGACAAAAAAATACTATTTTTCGAGAGCCATTTTTAAAAAAAATGGCGTCGAAAATGAAGTTCGAGAGTGGCGGCAAAAGCTGCCTGAAGGTGGCGGTATGGTGGCGCCGGCGGTGGTGGCTTGGTCCGGGATATTTTGATCGTGATATTCTAATATGTTTTGATTCTTGTGTGATATATTTTTATATCACAGTGTATCAGAGAAGCCTGATGCAATCGGAATATAAAAAACGGATTCGAAATGAAATTCTTACAGCTTATCTTCAACAAGAGACTGAAACTTTTCAGAGTTTCACTTTGATCATAAAATCGAAATATATACATATCTTGCATTTATATTCATGTGAACTGTGTAGATGATGTATATCTATTTTATATTTTCTTATTAATTTAATTAATTCAAAAAATTTGATTTTAATTAAATATTTTGTAAAGAAAAATAAAATAAAATTTTTTTTAATTATAGTTTTTAACTAAATGAAATTTTTTTGATATTTTATTTTTTACAAAATATCACGTTTAAAAATAATTTTTTATAAAATCGGATATCTTAAAAAAATGTGAAAATTAATTTTAAATTTTAAATTAATTAAATAAAAAAATATTTAATCTAAATAAATTATTATTTTTCAAAAAATGAGTAACAGAAAATAAAATAATTAAATGTCTTTAATTACTACCTTAGCTGAAAAGCTGAAGGAAAAACTGTGCATTTATTAAATTTTACTTGTTATGCATTAAAATACGAAAAGATGGTTTGACAAATCAGAATATTTGAAATCGTATACATGAAAAGATATTTGATTCTTTCAGATCGTGTATTTTAAAATTAATAAATTTATTTTAATTAAACAAATTTTTATAATCCACAAAAATATTTTAAAAATCTAAGTAGGAGATGGAATTTATTCACAAATAAATTCTGCGGTCTCTATCACCAGTTTGTAGTTTATGTAATTAAATTCTGCGTGTCGGCAGTAAGGCCTTCTTCCCCGTTGGACAGATTAATTGCGGTATCGCCAGTACAAATTTTTTTTAGGGATAATTCTGGATAATTGTTAGTGTGAATTATTTCTCCATCTGAAGGGTTCATTGCGAAGCGATTTATTTGGGATTAGGTGATGGTTAACACTTAGCTGTATATAATAGTATCATTTTCATCTGAGCCACTGCTATTATATATTAGACCGAAACTATGTCAGCTATTTAATTTTACTTGGCAGGGTTAGTTATCTAAATAGTAAAATTAATATGAATTGGCATGTCTAAACAAACAATAGATGGTAGACATCCTCCTATTGAGGCATGTTATTCATAGAGTACCAGGTTGCTGGTGAATTTTTTTTTTAAATGGTAGAGGGAATCAAATTAAAATAAATTCAAAATTTTTCTCGTCATAATTAATGGTTATTTTTAATTATGTGATTCTTAGAAATAAAATGGTTTTCAATTCACTCATGGTTATACTCAAAGAAAACAAACTAACGGAACCAAATTTTGTTGACTAATAAAGTAACTTAGATATAGTTTTAACTACTAAGGATATTCCTTCAATACTAAGAAATGTATTTGTTTCTAAAAAAAAATTTCTTCTAGGCTGAAAGGTATAAAGAAGAAAAAGTTTCAGAAACAGAGTGACACGATTTTCAGGGTAGTTAGTGGGCTACAAACTAGTGTGAAAAATTCGAAAGGCAATTGTTTTCACTGCAACAAGATATGACACTGGAAAAAGCTATGTCCAGTATTTCTCAGAAGACAGAACAATCAAGGTAATTTCTATTCACTAGTTGTGGAAATATATTAAGTAGTGTTATTTATTGGTACTTGGTGTGTAGATACGGGAGCTACTAATCATGTCTGCAATTCATTGTATGGATTTTAGAAAACTCAACAACATAGTAATGGGGAGATTTACCTGCATATGAACAATAATACAAAAATGACAGCAGTTGCAGTAGGAGATGTCACTCTTAGTTTTAGTAGAGATTGAATTTTAATATTGGGAGATTTTCTTTATGTACCTTCCATTAGAAGAAACTTAGTTTCCATTTCTAGATTTGTTAAAGACAGATATTTGGTTTATTGTAATAACTATGTGGTTATTAAGGATAATAAACGGGTTATCTGTTCTAGTACGTTGGTGGATAATCTTTATATTATTACTCTAATCTCTCCTACACTGCAACTAATTGAATTGAATAATATATCTAATTTACCATATAAGAAAACGTTTCTTTCTTTAATGAACCAAATTTTTTTTTGGCACTTACGCTTGGGTCATATTAATCTAAAAATGATAAATAGACAGGTAGAAGATAGACCTTTGAGTTCAATGAAAGTAAAGGCACTTCTAGTCTATGAATTTTGTTTAGAAGGTAAGATGACCAAGTGGCCTTTTTCAGCCAATGGCTATAGAGCAAAAGAACCGTTAGAACTTGTTCATTCTGATGTATGTAGTCCTATGACAATCTGAGCTAGAGATGGCTTTGAGAACTTCGTTAGTTTTATTGATGACTACTCAAGTGTGGTTACACTTACCTGATGCACCGTAATTCTGAATGTTTTGAGAAATTTAAAAAATTCAAGGCGGAGGCGGAGAAGTGTTTGGATAAAAGTATCAAATCATTACGATCCGACTGTGGTGGGGAATACCTCTTTGGAGAGTTTAGAGATTACCTGTCATCAGAAGGGATTATATCCAAATTGACTGCACCAGGCACTCCACAGTAGAATAGTGTAATAGAAAGAAGCAATGAGACTCTTATTGAGATAGTAAGGTTCATGATGAGTTATTTTGGTTTACCCGATTTGTTTAGGGGACTCGCATTAGAGACAGCGGCTTACGTTCTGAATTTTTTACCTTCTAAATTAGTACCTTCTACTCCCACAGAATTGTGGACCGGGCGTAAGCTTAGTCTAAAACACATTTGGATTGGGGGGTGTCCAGCACATGTGTTGAAAGAAAATGCGGATAAGTTAGAATCGAGGACCGAAGTCTGTTTCTTTATAGAATAACCCAAGGTAATGAAAGATAGTCTATTTTATAATCCGAAGGATCAAAAGGTCATTATTAGCACCAATGCCCGATTCTTGGAAGAAAATTGTATTATGAACCACAGACCCAATAGTAAAATTATTCTAGAAAAAATTAGAAAAAATACCAGTAGAACGGAACATGAACCACAAGTCACTAATATCCCATTACCTCGTCGTAGTGAGAGGATTATCGGGACAGGCGCAAATCATAAATAGGGTGCTGATGTATAGGGTTCAGATTTTGCACAGCGTGTTACTGCTAGTACACAGACACAGGTAGTACCTCATCGTAGTGGGAGGGTTGTTCACCAACCTAATTAATATATGTTCTTGGGATAGACTTTTGACAGAATTTCAGCAGAATAGGATACTGAACCTTGTAACTACAATAAAGCACTTCAGGACAAAGATGTAGATCTTTGGTAAAAGATTATGAATATTGAGATAGAATCTATGTATTCTAATTAAGTCTGGGAACTTGTAGAACCACCAGAAGGGATAAAACCCATTGGATGCAAGCGGATCTACAAGAGGAAGAGAGGAGTAGACGGGAATGTTGAAACCTTCAAAACTAAACTTATTGTAAAATGGTTCACTCAAAAAGAAGGAATCGATTATCAGAAAACCTTTTCATCAGCAGCTATGCTTATGTTTATCCAGATTCTCTTATCCATTACTACTCATTTCGATTACGAAATTTGACAAATCGGTGTCAAAACAATTTTTCTTAACGGAAGACTTGACGAATGTATCTATATGGAATAACCAGACGATTATATAGTAAAGGGCCAGGAACACATGTTGTGCAAGCTTAAGAGATCTTAAGCAAGCATCAAGATCTTAGAATACTCGATTTGATCAAGTCAAAAAGTCTTATGATTTTGATCAGAGTTCAGATGAATCCTGTGTGTACAAGAAGCGTGGTGATCTTTCTAGTATTTTTTGTAGATGATATCTTGCTCATAAAAAATGATGTGCGGGCATTATCTATAGTAAAAGTATGATTATTTGGATAGCTCGATATAAAGGACTTGGGAGAAACTAATCACATCCTTGGGAGAAACTAATCACATCCTTGGGATCAAGCTTGTGCGAGATCGGAAACAAAGGATACTGGATTTATCACAAGTAAAGTAAATCATTGATATCCTTACTCATTTTAGCATGCAAGATTTCAAGAAAGAGTTTCTCCCTTTCAAGCATGGAATCACTCTATCTAAGGATCAGTGTCCTAGGACACTTGATGAGATAGAGAAGATGAAGACAGTTCCCTATGCTTTGACAGTAGGAAGCCTAATGTATGCTATGTCTTGCACTAGACCCGACATCTGCTTTGTCGTTGACATGATTGGCAGATATCAGTCTAACCCAAGGCAGGAGCATTAGACTGCGGTACAGAATATAATCAAGTATCTAAAAAGAACTAAGGATTCTATGTTGGTTTACCAGGCCGACAGTTTTGTATCTTTAGGATACACGGGCTTAAATTTTCAGTTAGACAAAGATTTTTGTAAGTCAGCCTCAGGTATGTGTTTACCTTAGGAGGTGGAGCAATTAGTTAGAGGTGTATCAAGTAGTCCTGCATTGCTGATTCCACCATGGAGGCCAAATACGTGGCAACTTCTGAAGCAGCAAAGGAGGTCATTTGACTTAGGAACTTCCTGATGGATCTAGCGTGATCCCTTCAGTACAGTCGGCTATTATACTTTATTGTGATAATAGCAGAGCGGTTGCAAACTCAAAAGAACCAAGAGTCCACAAGAAAGAAAAACACATTGAGCGAAAGTATCACCTGATACGAGAAATTATACAGATGAGTGATGTTGTGACCAAGATTGCATCAGAAGACAACCTTATAGATCATTTTACAAAAAGCTTACCGGCAAAGACTTTTGATAGTTATGTAGAGGGCATGGGAGTCATATCTATGGCAGCATGATTTTGAGTATAAGTGAGAGATTATTAGAGTTGTATACTGAAAATCATAATTTTAGTATTTAATTTTATTTTAATAAAATTAACTTTCCATTTAATGAGAATCTTACTAAGCAATGTATGCAATATTATTTCTTTAATATTATGCATGAATTTTATTTATTCCATATAGTATTTAATCTGGTGTGTAGGGTACTACTTGTACACAGAAGATCTGATTTTAGATTCTTGCATAATACAAAATTTTATGTTCACAATTTAGATGGAAATGGACATACCTTCGGTACGACTGTAGGACAGAGTTTTAGTAGGCCTGTCTTGATTACGGAAAACAGATAATAACATCGTCTATTGTTCCGACTCTCTGTTCTAGTACACTTTATGTGTATTGAACGGGACACATTTGGGTAATTAATTTTATACTGACTATATAAATTAATTAACACCTTAACGTTATTCTAAATAGTGCTTATGCTCTTAATCCTGAAATAAGTATTGATTTGCGTATATTTTATATTCGTTGTTTTGATTCATTAGATAGTGCGATCTTATATGGTCTATATTTCCGATGAGTTGGATAGCGGTATTATTTATATGATGAATATTAATTATTGACGGAATTCACGTCTCGAATGATTGGAATTGACGACACCTCCTTAAGGAAGTTTATAAATTTTGACCAGACCAAACCCTGCAGATGAATTTGATTATCCGGCAGTCAAATAAGTTAAATGGATGGGCTTAAGAAATTTTAAGATACTGATTAAATTAATTTGTCGGTAATTAAATTTAATTGACGAGTATTGAGAATCTTAATGTGGGGAGATGAGTTAAGTATTTAATAACAGGAGCTCAATGCAAGAAGGTCTTGAGATTATGGCTTAGAATGCAATTATAGTTCTTTAGTGGTGTGAACTGTAATTTAGTATTTTATAAAAATTGCAGAAACTACTGCAAGGTTTGCATAATTACAGATATCACTGTGAGGTTTGCTTAATTGCGAAAACCGCTAAATAGGTATCTGGGTTACACTAGAAGTCTTCATCATAATTACTCCACAAGTCCCTACTGTAGTCCTATAAATATGCGGATAAGCTGACCCATATTCATAACTTGTCTTTAAGACTAAAGAAGACCAGGTTCTGCTAGTATGAGTTCTCGAAAGATTATAACCCACACTACATTTGCAAATCGCATAAGAAAATACAGTAGAAAGTCTGACAGAAGTTTCAACTCAGAATTAAATTCGTAGTTGGAAAATCAACCAAAAAGGTATTTTTCTAAATTAACTATGGTGGCACGGGTTTTTGTTTTGATCGTTCGACATCAAAAGCTTTGTATGGAGTCTATTTCGGCGATTGCCTACCTAGTTATTTCTTATCGAAAATCGTTTACAAAAACAATGATCCTGACAGTTTTACCTCTAACATTTTATCCCTTCGGGTGGTTCTATAAGTTTTCACACTTAATTAGAGTATATAGACTCCATCTCAGAATTCATAATCTTTTGCCAATATTCTGCATCATTATCTTAGAGTGCTTCATTGTAGTTACAGGGTTCAGTATCCAGTTCTCTCAAAATTGTACCAAAAAACTCTCCCAAGAACATATACTGATCAGGTTGACGAATAACCCTCGTACTACAACGAGGCACCACTTGTGTCTGCGTACTAGTAGGACACCTTGTACTGATTCTGAACCCTATGCACCATCATCCACACGCTGCTCTGGTTGTGATACCGGTATGTCAATGGTAGCACCCTAATATAGTTCAGTATCTCCACGTGTCCGGATAATTCTCCAACACGATGATGTAATGGGATATCGATGATAATTTCCCGTGGTGCTTCTTTTACGCTACTGATATTTCCTTTTAACTCCTCTAGAACATTTCTAGTTTTGGGCTTGTGGTCCATTACATAAATCTTTCCAAGAATTAGGTATTGGTACTGAAAATGATCTTCTGGTCCTTAAAATTATAAAATAAATCACCTTTTGTTTCCCTGGAATATTCAATAAAGAAACAAACTTCTGTCCTTGGCTCCAACTTATCTGTATTCCCTTTTAACACGTGTGCTGGACAATCCCGAATCTGAATATGTCTTAGACTACGCTTGCGCCCTGTCCATAATTCTGTGGGAGTAGAAGGCACTGACTTAGAAGGTATCAAATTCAGAATATAAGTCGATATATCTAATGCAAATTCTCAAAATGAATCGGGTAATTCTGAATAACTCATCATAGATCTTATTATCTCCATAAGAGTTCTATTCCTTCTTTCTACTACACTATTCTACTATGAAGTGCTCGGTGCAGTCAACTGGGATGTAATCATTTCCACTGACAAATAGTCCCTAAACTCTCCAAAAAGGTATTCGTCACTACGGTCAGACTATAATGTCTTGATATATTTGCCTAGATGCTTCTCCGTTTCTGCCTTAAATTCTTTGAGTTTCTTAAAATATGCAGACTTACGGTGCATTAAATAAATGTACTCATACCTTAAGTAATAGTTAATAAAAATGACAAAATACTCAAAGTCTCATCTTGCCTGGATAGTCATATGTTCACATTCATCAGAGTGAATCAGCCAACGGTTCTTTAGCTCTATAGCCTTTAGTCGAAAACAACCTCCTGATCATTTTTTTTTTCAAGTAGGATTCACATATTGAAAGTACCTCCACTTTCAATGAACTCAAAGGTCCATCTTCAACTAATCTATTTGTCCTTTTTAGATTTATATGATCTAAGCATAAGTGCCAAATATACGCTTGATTCATTTTAGAAGGTTCCTTTCTCTTAAATGGTAAATTAGACGTGTTATTCAATTTATTTAATTGCAGTGTGAGAGAGAAATGAGTTATTATATACAAATTATCCACAAATGTACCAAAACAAATAAAAATTTTCTTATCCTTAATAACTACGGAGTTATTAAAATAAACAGAATATTTATCCTTAACCAATCTAGAAACTGAAATTAAATTCATTCTTATGGAAGATACATAAAGACAATTTTTTAAAATTAAAATCTTATCTCTACTAAAGTTGAGAGTAATATCTCCCACTATAACTCCTATACCCTTGTATAATTGCTCATGTGTAGGTATACCTCTCAATCACTGAGTTGTCTGATTTTTTAAAACTCTTGCAAATAATTACAGACATAATTAGTGGCTCGTGTATCTACACACTAGGCACCGGTAAATAACACCATTAAACATGTTTCAACAACTAGTGTTCATTAAATACCTTGGTTGTTTTGCTTGCCGAGATAGACTAGACATTACTTCTTCTAGTGCCTCGTCTAGTTGCAGTGAAAACATTTACTTTTCAACATTTTCACACTAGTTTTAGGCTCATTAACTGTCCTTGGACCTGTGCCTCCTTGTTTCGAAACTTTTTTTCTTCTTGCCTTTCGGCTTAGAGAAAGAACCTTTCTTAGTAACAAAAACACTTTTCGGCTTTCTAAGAACACCCTCATCTGCTTGAAATTCTTTAAGTAGTTGTGCCAAGAAAAAACTAAGTTTGTTCATGTTATAGTTCAGGCAGAACTGCTTAATGCTATCGGGCAACAATTGGAGTATGATATTGACCTGGGTTTCCTTATGAATCATAGCTCCAAAGATCTCCAATTCATTTAGAAGACTAATCATCTTTAGAACATGACACATAGTTGGGGTGCCTTCAGCCATGTTTGCATTCATCAAGGATTTCATGGCTACCTTCATAGCTGCATGATTTTGATCTCTAAACATCTTTTTGAGGTTCATAATCATATTATAGGCACTAGGCATTAACTAATGCTGACGCTGCAATACCTTTAACATAAATGCCAAAATGTAATAGTGAGCCATCTTATCAGCTTTTTGTCACTTTTGATAAGTTGAGCTTTCTCATCGATTGCCCCCTCATTAGGCTTAGGTGGACAAATCTCTGTAAGCACAAACTTATAGCCCTCAGCAGCTAAGACAATGTCAAGAATTCTTTTACAGTTAATATAATTAGGACCCGTAAGTTTGTGTTTTTTGAGTATAGTCGCGAGAGAATTGAAAACCATTTTATCCTGAGAATTAAAAAAATAGTAATTAGGATGAGCAAAAACTTTGAATTCATTTCAAAATTTGGTTTCCTCTACCATTTTTTAAAAAGAACTCGTTAACAGCCTGGTACACTGTGAATAGCATGCCTCGATAGGAAGATCGTATACTATTCTGCATTTATCCAAATAGGCCAATTCCTATTAATTTTACAATTTAGGCAACAGATTGTGTCAAGTAAAATTAAATAGTTGACGTAATTTCGGTCCTACAAATAATAGTAGTGACTCAGATAGAGATAATACTATTATTTATAACTAAGTGCAAACCATCACTTAATCCCAAATCAATTGTTTTGCAATGAACCATTCAGATGGAGAAGTAATTCACACTAATAATTATCCAGAATTATCCCTAAAGGAGGTTCACACTGATGAAACCGTAACTAATTCTGCTCGACAGGGAGGAAGGCACTTAAAGCCAACACACAAAATTAATTACATCACCTACAAACTAGTGATGGAGACCGTGTGATTTATCTGTGAATAAACTCTCTCACCCACTTAGTTTTTAAAATTTTTTAGAATTATAAAAAACTATTTAATTTAAATAAATTTATAATTTTTGAATAACACACGTTATAAAAGATTTCGATTTTAACCATTTTTATGTGTCATATGTGCAACAAATAAACTTTTTCAAACTCTCTTTATTTTATGAAAAATATTAATTTTAAATAAAAACTTAAGAATTTAATTTTATTTTCTTGTTACACAGTTAAAATATTTTTAAAAAAATTTAATTTGTTTAAATTATACTTTTTAATAAATTCAAATTTCAAAATTAACCAGTACGTTTTCCAAGATATTAGATTTTTTAATCCATCTTAAACGTGTTTTTGAGTAACAAAATATAATTCTAAAAATTTCTTTAAAAAAATAATTTAAGAGAATATATGTAAAAGAGTATACACGTTTTTCAACTCACCGAGATTATTGATCTGTAAAAGATCGCACCATTTAATAAATCAAAATAACGAACATTATATATACATGTATAATAATTATTTCAAAATTAAGAGTATAAGTACTCATAATAACCATGGAATATAAATTAATTTATATAATCAGTATAAAATTAATTATTTCCAATGCAGTCCGGTTCAATACGCACAAAATGTACTAGTACAATGAGTCGAAAAAATTGTCAAAATAATTATCGTTTCTCATAATCAAGACAGATTTACTAAAATATTATGTTACAGCCGTATCGATAGTATGTTTAATTCCATCTAAGACTGTAAATTAAAAACTTATATTCTATAACAATCGATAATCTGATTTTCTATTTGTAAGCTAAACTCTACACACCAAATTAAATATTATGTAAAATAAAAAATACCTATGCATAATATTAAATAAATAATGAAACGCATAGATTTGCTCATGAAGACTATCATAAAATGAAAAAAAAATTATTAATAAATAAAATAAAATACCGAAACCTAAAACATGATATTTAGTATAGTATCCTAACACTTTGTGTTGTTAGTTGACAGTGAGATCAACCTTACTAGATAGGGTTTGGGTGGCTTAACAACACGATGCTCAATACAAAAGAAATTTAGAAGAGATGCAGAAAGGTGAAACAAAATATTTTTGTATGGCTGATGATGGGACTCTTAAATTTAGAGATCGAGTTTGTTTACCTGCTATTGGTGAATTAATAAATGAGATTCTAGCCGAGCTTCACAGTTCTGGGTATAGTATTCATCTAGGAAGCACAAAGAAGCCCATAGATCTTCGAAATTATTTCTGATGGAGTGAGATAAAGCGAGATATTGTTGAGTATATAATACGATATCTTACTTGTCAATATGTTAAGGTAGAACATCAGAGACCAGTAGAAAGGCTTCGACCTTTAACCAAATGGAAGTGGAAGAATATCACAATAAATTTTGTCTCTAGTTTACCGAGTACACGAAGTGGGTACGACACAGTTTGGGTGGTAGTTGATCGACTTACTAAGTCAGCACATTTCATTGCCATCAGAATGGCATACACTTTGGATCATTTGGCACAATTATATGTGAGACAGACTGTCAAGCTTCACGGTTCACCAGTCTCGATTGTCTCAGATCATAATCCTCGTTTTGTGTCAAAGTTCTGGATGTGCTGTAATCAGTCATGGGTACTCAATTGGACTTTAGTTCTGCTTACTAACCACAGACGGATGGATAATCTGAGGGAACCATTCAGACTCTAAAGGATATGCTAAGAGCTTATGCTTTTGAGTGGAAAGGTAATTGGGATGATTAGTTGCCACTGATGGATTTGCTTACAATAACAATTATCATGCGAATTTGGGAGTAGCACCGTATGAGGCGTTGTATGGGTGCAAATATAGATCCCCATTATGTTGGTATGAGGTTGGGAAGAGAACTTTTGGGCTCAGATTTGGTTAAGGATGCGACTCAAAAGATTGGGACCATTCAGGATAGACTTCTAGCAGCTTAGAGCCGACAAAAAAGTTATGCCGATCGACATAGGAGGGACTTAGAATTTCAAGCTAGGGATATGGTGTTTTTAAAGGTTTTGCCTTGGAAAAAAATAATTGGTTTTGGCAAAAAGAAAAAATTGAGTCCTCATTATATCGGGCTGTTCGAGGTTTTAAATAGAATTAGCGAGGTGGCATATCGTGTGGCTTTACCTTCTAGCCTCGCTGGGGTGCATAATATCTTTCATGTGTTGATATTGAGGAAATACGTTTACTTTGAGACCCGGAATCTTGTTCTTTTATGGTATTTATATATTTGGCATGTTCCTTCAGTACATGAATAGTCTCGATGCATGGTTTATGCTTTAAAGTTGTAGAACAGCATGTATAAATGTGTTATACGCTTTCTGGGATTTAGTAGAGGCTTGTTTGGCTTGTGTTTGGATAAAAAACCTTGTTTTTTCTCAGAAAACACACTGCCCAGCAGTTCGGTCGACTGAAGGGTGTGGCTCAGTCGACTGAATAGAAATTTTTGGGTTCGATCGACTGAACTCAAGGGTTCGATCGACTGAACATTGCCTTTTTTTGTTTTCTATAAATATCCAGTGGGTTGAGATATTTGCTTAAAACCTTTCTTAACAGCTAAGAAACCCATTTTCTCTGCCTTCTCTCAAGCTTTGAGGGCCCGGGGCTTGGTTTTAGACTGATCCCTTTGTGGATCCTTGCTATCGAGGCTGAGGGCTTCGCATCCATCCGGTCGTATTCTCGTTCTAACGCTGTTCAATTTTGAGACGTCGAGTTCTTGACTCTCTGAGGTAGGATTCTAGTCCCTACTGCTGTATAAGAGTGATATATGTAATTATGTGTTTTCACCGGGTAGAAAATACATTAGATGTGATTTTCATGTGTAAAACTTGGTTTTGGATAAAAGTGAGATTTTAACGCCTTTTCTTGGTTGTATGCATGTTTCGGGTACGTGCTATCTGTAGTTTTCAAAAGAAGGTTTGAAAACAAGATGTTTTGTGAAAAATGTACTTTTGGAGGTTTGGAACTAACCCGCGGGGTTGAGTCTCACATTTTAAACGTTTTGGTTGAAAATGGTTTTAGATCTCTATTTTAATGAATTGGATCTCTTTTACACATGTGTTGTATGAACTGTTTTGTGGGTTTTCGTAGTTGAGCTACGGTTGGGTTTTAAATATTTTTCATAGATGTACCGTGACAGTGGGTTTGGTTGAGTTGGGCTTCCATTGCTCCTCGCTGTAAGTCCAGAAACGTGCGCAGCGTAGGTGCTCTATACCTTTGGGTTAGTCCTCGTAAATTGAGTGTGTGTGGGTGCTTTGTACCTTCGGGCTCAGGTCCCGTAAATTAAGCAGTAGGTGCTCTGTACCTTCGGGTTAGTTCCTGTAAATTGAGTGGTTCGGTTATCTCTGTTAATGGCGTCGTTGTTGTGACTCCGTATAGAACTTGTCATTACTAAGCCTGTGAGTTTAAGGTAATGGACGAGAGTCTATAGTTGTTGCCTTTGTCGGTGTGGCAAAGTCGGTACATAGGATTATATTTGATCTTTCTCCTCGGCTGTGTGGCTTGAGTCGAGCTTACTGTTTATTTACAACTTTTTCTTAACTGTGGCATGATATCTGTTAGGATGATATGCATAGTTTGAAGGATGAAAAATGTGAGATTTTATAAGATAAAACCTTTTTGAGACTCATATTACTCTGATGGAAAACTTGTAATTTTGGAAGAAAAATCTTTTTGGCTCCTGTGGTTGAGCCTGTAAGCTTGTGATTACATAGCCTACTTTATAGTTTTACTGTCTGTTTTCTATTGGGCTTCGGCTCACGGTGTGGGATTTTGCTGTAAACCTTTTCATGTGAGCATGAGGAGTTGACCTAGATTCCTGTGGTGGCGGAAGACTAGTTGTAGTTTCCTGTTTTGGACATGTACTTTTACATGTGACGCCTATTTCAGAAGGCTAGTTTTGTACGCCTGGAGTCGATATATTTATTCATGTATGAGAATGCATGTTTACAGTTTACGAGAGTTGAACTATGGGAAATTTATCCAAATGATGTATACTTTTGAGTTGAGGGTTTTTCAACTCGAAATCTTATTTTCTCAAAATGTGTTTTGGGTGGGCTTTCACATGACCCTGGTGTTTGGGGCGTGACAACTTGGTATCAAAGCTCTGGGTTCGAATACCTAAGAGCCATGAAAAAGAGGGTACATCACCTTGTAAGGATGTATGTGTGCTTGATTACATGTGTTACAGCGTTTTTCTAACATAGCATGATAGCCTGTGTAGCATGATGATTGTGTATACGTGGGTATGGAGGTTGGACCTTAGGATTGATTAGTCTTGCCTTCG
>JAUMHN010257236.1:0-19584 GCA_032360265.1 Heliamphora ciliata | reverse complement strand
CAACGGAACTCCGCGGAGTCAGGTCCAAAATGGCAGCAAACTCCTCTACAGTGGGGCAGAGTTCTTCAAGGCCAAATTGAAAGACGCCAAATTGAAAGACGTGAGACTACAATCCCACAGTTGAGCAGCAGCTGACAATAAGGGACTGTTAACCTCCACGGTCCTCAGTAAGAAAAGAGCATTCAGGCCAAATGGGGCGAAGTTCAAACGTTCAATGTGGGAAAATGCTTCAATCCATAGAGAAAGAGAAGCCATCTGAATCGGAGTAATAACAAATGGGGCCTCCAGGACTGTATTTATAAGGCTAGGAAGGAGGAAAAATTAGAATTTCGACAAAAGGCTCCCTCAAAGTGGCGACCACCATCTTGGAATTGGCGACCGCCAACTCCAAAAAGCATAGTACAGTGATATCAGCCCTTTAACCAGGCGATTGCCGTGTTGAAACGGGCGACCGCCAGGTGAACTGTTTGAAAAGTGGCGACCACCATGTTGTGTTATGGCAACTGCCATGTTCAAACATGGCGGGTATGTGTTTGTAGTCTATGTGAATTGTGACTATTGAACTATGCATCCACGGCAGCAAGAGAAACATACAGACGAATGAATAAAAGGCAATAAATGGCACGAAAGCCCACAATATATCATAAAGTGATAAAATGTATCAGAATAAAAACTGCGGCACCCAGGCCCAACAAACGACAAAATCGGGGCAAGCAGGCCCATGGATCAATAAAATGTACACAAACATGCCAAAACTGGGGCACGTAGGCCCATCAAAATAAATGTATCAGAAAATAAGTAAAAATTGAAAAAGGGAGAGGGGACTCTCTCTCTCTCAAGAATGTCTCTGGCGGACTCGACGGGAGGAAGGACTGGCCTCCTCCGAGCTGTCATCCTCAAAGAGTCTGTCGAAGTTGTCTCCATCATCACTGCTGAAGGAAGAAATAACTCTAGACCGGCTCTGAGCAGATGAGACTGATCCTCTAGAACGAGCCCGAGAAGATGCCCGGGATCCATGGCCTCGAGCGGGAGCTGGGGCCGGAGCAGGAGGCCTAATCGGATCCTGCGGAGGTATAATCCCTGTGCCTGGAACTTGAGGCTGCCAAGAAGAGGGGTACAACTCAGAACAGAATAATGATAAAGAGTGCAAAAGAAACTGAAAAGGACATGCAAACTACTTACAATAGCCACAGGTGTGAAAGCAACACCAGCTGCTCACATCAAGGCATCCATCTGCCGAGCTAGAGCCCTCAAGCCAGTAAATGATCCAGGCCGAGTGACTGCTGGACCACCCGCTCTCTTAGATAATACTCCCCTACCAAATGGACCCTACAACACGATCCACCTGGAAGCGATATCCCGGCTGCGCATCAGATCTACGACGGCCCGATCCTCCATGCCCCTCCAGACATCCCAGTGGACCTACAATAATTCAAAGTATAGTATAATGCGAAGAACAATAAGCCGTGTAGTATGATGAATAGTGTACAGTGATCAGTGTCTAGAATAAAGAACAATGCAGCACAGTGATCGATATCCTGAATAAAGAACAGTACAGTATAGTGAACGGTGAGTGAACAGTGCAGTGAGCAGTATGACGCGAAAAGAAGTGAACAGAATGATAAGCAGTAAATAATGATACTTGGTCAGGGGACAACTGGTCTAAGGACACCCGGAAGCAGTCTATGTCCTTTCTGCAAGCCTTTTTTCCCCTTAGGCCTAGGGACCACCGGGCCGCTCGGAGAATGACTAGAGGGTCTACTGCAGAGTTCGCCGGGACGTGAAGCCCGAGGAACTCATAAGTCCACAACTGCAAAGAAGAAGTTGTCAGCAAGCAGATAACAACAGATAACAGAAATAAATGAAATGCACAGAAACTAAATCATACCTCCCAGACCCTCCAGTGTCCCCCAATGCTGAGCTCCTGAGGGAACCGGGTCAATATCCGCATGAAGCTATAAAGAGTAGCCAGAGCCGCGCCTCCCCAGTCAAAAGTAACAACGCGGTCGAGGCGAGAAAGGGCACCTAGGTAGTGCAAATGTACGGTATTTTCCTTGTTTAAAAACAAGGAGGTACCGAACATATACATAAAGAATCCCTGGGTAACCCACTCGTAGTGGCGGGGCTCGGTGCACTGGAAGTGTCTAAAACGGTTGAAAAACTAGGTGTATCAGACCCGGTCTCTGTCCATCTGTGCTGGAATGGCCCCGAGAAAGTGCATCAATGCATCGACGGAATCGGCGATGGTCGGATCAAGCGGGATGGGAGCTCCTCCAACCCGGATGCCGGTAATAAGGGCGAAATCCAGTGGCGTCAGGGTGGCCTCGAAAGTAGTGAAATGGAGCCGTCAACCATACCCGGTCGTTGGTCGTCCTACCCAACAAGAGTATGAAGCGAGTAAAGCTGGAGGCATCGATATAAGCCCGATTGGGAGCAGGGAGGGCATCATACCACTCCAACACCTCTCCGAAGGCAGATCCTCCGAAGTCACGGAGGTAGTGACCAGCCTGAAAAGAGAAGACAAAGGAAAGACGTATAAAGAGCGGATCAAATACATGGAATATGCAGCAAACAGCCAAAAGCAATAAAAATCCTAGGTTCGTGTGTAAGTGGCCGCCCTTCGGATCTTTCAAGTCCTAAAAAAATAGGTTCGTGACGACCCTTCGGTTCTTTCAAACCCTAGAAAACTAGGCATCCTAACCTTAGGTTCGTGTGTAGGTGATGATCTTTCGACTTTTGCACATCCAAGTAAAAGACTAGGAATCCCAAGCTCTGGTGCGCCAGACAAATCTCAATCTTTTTGCATTAAATATTCTCTAAAAAAAAAAAAATCCCCAAGATTCCTCAAAATTTCTAACGTTTTCTTAAAATTTTTCTTAATTTTGTAGGATTTTCTTAAAATTTTTCTCAAATTTCTAATATCTTAAAATTTTCTTCAATTTTCTAGGATTTTTAAAAATTTTCAAGATTTTCCAGATTTTTTATTTTTCCTAAATTTTCTAAAATTTTCAAAAAAATTCCCTATGATTTTTCAAAACTTTTCCTTAAATTTCTAGGATTTCTCAAAATTTTTCAAGATTTTCTAAAAATTTGCTCGATTTTCTAGGATTTTTGGAAAGTTTTCCAAAATTTTCTAGATTTTCCAAAACTTCTCCTAAATTTTTTAAAAATTTCCTAGGATTTTCTAAAAAGTTTTTAGATTCTCTAGATTTCCTAAAAGTTTTACCTTAATTTTCTAAAATGTTTGAAAATTTTCTCTTAAATTTTCTAGGACTTTTGAAAAATTTTATAAGGTTGTTGGCACCACTTAAATTTCTTTACCCTAATTTTTAAAAATCTCTGACAAAAAATTTAGGACTTTTAATAAAAATTACACCCTTAGTTTTCATACCCCAAAAAAAAAACAAAAATCCTCTCTAGATTTGTGTTTTTTCTCAAAAATAAAAAACTCAAGCCTTTTATTTTCACCAAAGTAATTGCCCCTTCTGTTGTTTGTTAAAAAATTCTAGTGTCTCTACTGTTTTAATCTCTATTGCATAAGTACCTAAGCTAAGTTCAAATCCCAATCATCGTTCATATCATCATCATCCTCATTCTTATCATCATCATCATCATCACCATAACACATTATCATATCATCTGAGAGGATCCTAGGCATCTATGTTTGTCATACCATACAACATGCTTTGGTATTTAAACAGCAAGTTTGCTAAACTTATGGATGGGCGCTGGCGAGACATATGGTGGTCAGGCTCCTGTAGAAGAACATCAGCGGCAATTGTGTCGGCAGGAGGCTCATAACGTCTCATCCCGCGTGGAACCACGTGAAGAGGTACTGCCGCGTAAATGTGCGGGTCGAAGGGTGCTGGATGACCCTCTCCAGCGTCAAGGTCCAAAAATTCGGTCATTGCGGCCTCAACAGCAGCGTTCGCAGTCGCCTGTGCCTCAGCAGCTGCTCGTGCCTCCTCCTCAGCAACACGGCGAGAAGCACGCTCCTCCTCAACCACGAGGGCGTCCATTGCAGCAATGGGTTGCATAGAAGTGACCCCACTAGTAGGAAGGACGCCCATGGACGAGATCTCAGTAGTAGAAGGGCCCTGTCGTGCCCCCAAGTCATCATCTCCATGGCCTTGGCCCGCCATGAAGAAGAAAGGAATCATGAACAGCAGTGTAAACATCGTACGAATGATAAGAAGAAAAAAAGAAGCAAGAAGAAGCAAGAAAGAAAGAAAGAAGCTTGAGAGAGTCCTAGGAGAGCAAAGGAGTTAGAGAGAGAAAGGAGAGTGCACAAATGAACCTGGTCCGCGCGCCTCAAAGGGCCTTATGCGCGCCTGGAGTTGGCGGTCACCAACTCCAATGTTGGCGACCGTATGGTTTCCCAAATGTTTCCTAGCGACCGCCATGTCTTAAGGATTTAATTCGGTAATCGCCACCTCCGAAGGGTTTTGATAGTGGCTACCGCCATGTCAGAGGGGAAAACAGCGCCAGTCTGTCAACGGTCACGTCAGCATTTTTAATGTACGGATAGGGGCTGTTTGGGGCATTTTTAATGTATATTTTCTTATCTTCTTCTTTTTTTTATTATTATTATTTCATTTATTATTTTCTTTTTGCTTTAGCAAAAATAATTTTTAGACAACAAAAAATTTTGATTATTTTTCTTTAAAATATTTTGTGTTTGTGTGTGTTTTTTTAGAAATGACTTTTAGAGTTTTTCAAAAAAAAATTTATAATCTTGAGGATATCTTAAAAATATCTCGAGAAAATCTTGCATATTTAGAAATAATTCCAAAAATAATTTGGTGAGTTTTTAAATTTGTATCTTTTTAAGATGTTTTCTCCCTTCGATAACTTTAGTTTTAAGCCACAAATTGGCTTTTAACTTGTATCCCGTCTCGAAATTTTAGGTCTTAAACACGACCTATTAATTCGCATTTATTATTCTCGATAAGTTTAATTTTAAATCGTAACTTGGCTTTTAAATTATTCTTTATCCCGCACCTTGTTCCAAATTTTTTTAGGTCTTAATTTGACCTATTAATTTGATGTTTTCCTCATCGGTCCTCCTCATGATCCTAAACTGACTCATCGGTCCTCCTCGTGACCCTAAACTGACTCGTCAGTCCTCCTCACGACCTTAAACTGACATATCGGTCCTTTCACGACCTAAAATTGATCGATATCTTTCTTTATACATGTTTGCATTAAACTATACTTGTCGAGCATCATGTTTCTTATCATTACATTTGTGCATTTTGTCCCAGGAACTACCTTTTGGTCTGATCCCTAGCAAAGGGGTACGTAGGTAGCTCGATTAAAATTCGAGTATGACCAATATCATATGCATGCTTGTGTGTTTGTGGCCTAAGATTGACAGCTCGGTCAAATGGTTGTTGTCTCTAGGTCTTTGATATAACCTGTTTCTCGCATTGCTACGCAAGTTATATCAAAGAGGGACAACTGTAGACATTCCAATTTGACCCCGCCTAATCTTAGGCAAATTCGATGATAAAAATAGGTGGAATAGTGCCTCGGTACAATTCTCGGGAAGTGATCCAAGCTCGGTATTTGAACCCGAAACCTTCAAATCAATAAAATTTTGACGAACCATCGAAACTTGCTGCTCAAGTAAGGCGACCGCCAACTACCATCATGGCGACCGCCATAGAACTTTGTCAAAATCCAAGCCAAAAGTGGCGACCGCTAACTACCATCATGTCGACCGCCATAGAACATTAAAAAACATGGCGACCGCCAACTTGCATTGTGGCGATCGCCAACTTCAAATGGCCTGACGTGTCCCCAAAACGTGGCCGCATCTCATTGGCTGAAGAACTCTATAAATACTGTACCTCTGGTACGTTTTTAGGGACAGAATTTGAGTGAGAGGTTTTGAGAGTGAAGCGCTGCCGAGACGCCGAGCAATTCCGAGCCCCGACGCCGAACCCAAGTCGAAATACCCAGTCCCAAACCTCCAATACTTACATCTGAAGCCCTAGCTTGGAATCACCATCCGAGGATTGAAGCACATTCCCCAATTTGAGGATTCCACAATCCAGGTATTTTCGCTTGGATCCCCGGTCTTTCTAACCCCTATTCTCTCTCTTTTGGGGTTATCGGGTTACATTAAATCTCAATTCATATATTCCTTCTTATTTACATAGTTAATCATGTCCTTATTTAATTGCTTTCATTTAGCTTAATTTTTTAATCAATTTCTTAATTCACACATTCACACTAAGCATATTATCGCTTTTTTTAATATATTCATCAAATTAGTGCTAATATAATTGAACAATACGACTAAACGATGTTGATATTGTTGTAATTTAAAGCACTTACATAAAAATTGTTGTAATCGTCAATATTACATCCATTTAATTATAGCATTTCTTTTCTTTTCTTTTCTTTTATGGTAATTTCATGTTCTAGCATTCATTTTTTATTCTTTTCCTTTAGTTAATCTAATTTTCCTTCTAATAGCATTCTATTTTATTTTCTTTAATTTTCTTGTAATAATCGTTTAATACTCCATTTTATTTTTATTTTTTTAAGCTTAACATTTCTTTCCTAGTTTTCCTTTTCTGTTCTTTAATAGTAGTATAATTTTCTTTTCAAGCTTCTTTTCTTTTTCTTGTAATGTAGCTTTATTTTTCTTTTTAATGTCCCGTTTATTTTCTTTAATACTAATCTTCCATTTTTCTTTCTTTTCTTCATTAGCTTAAAACGTTCAATTTAACATTTCTTTTTCTCTAATATTAGTATTTCTTTTCTTTTCTTATAAAGTTTATTTTCTTCTTTTTTACTAGCTTTAATTTTCTTGCATTTTCTCTTCATTTCTTGTCCTATTATTATTAGCTTTATTTTTTTTTTGTCCTTTTCTTTTTAATGTTAACATTATTTTCTTTCATAGTATTAAACCCAAAAAATCACAAAAAGTCTTTTAAGTTTCATCTCTAAATGTTAGCACAAATTTTCTTCTCTTTTGTTTTCTTTTTCTTTTATTTTCTTTTCTCTCTTTTTAAAAAAAATATAAAATGTAAATAGTTAGTTTTTTTTTTATAGTCTAATAAATATTTTGTAACATTTTCATTTTAGCATAATATTTCTTTTGTGACCTTTTTCTTTTCTTTTAAATTTTCAAATCCTCTTTTATTATAAAACCCTTGTTTTAAGTCTCTTTGTTAAGTAAGTTTTCTTTTAATGTAGAATTTTCTCTTATACACCTTTTATTTTATACTTAGCATTTCTTTAACGTATTAATGCTAATCTAGTTTATTTTGATAACATGCATATTTTGAGTATTTTCTTTAAAACATTCTGTGTTTAGAATAGTTTAGCTTATTTTATTAGCAAACCATGTTTAGTTAGTTCTAGCATCTTTTAATATATTTTTGTTCTTTTATTCAAACTATGCTAGTTTAGGTTATTTTTATAAAATCGCATGCGGGTGTGTTCCATGTATTCTTTAATTAGAAATTGCATACTATAGGATTTAGGATTTTATCCCTTTATTTGTTCTAATTGGGAGTCTTATATACATATGTTATGTATTTTTCATATTTGATTTTGGATGTTCTCTCTTTGTCTCTATTTTCTTTATTTGCATACATTTGAGAAATTCTATTAAAAGAACCAATAATGAATAGTAGAGGCCAACCTTATGATTGGACGAACGGGGTGCCTAACACATTCCCCGATTCGTATCTTAGCCCCCTAACCCTCTTTCTCTGGTTAACGTTTTTAAGATCAGTAGTCTTTTTTGTTTTTCTTAGTTTTTCTCAAAAACTAAGTGGCGACTCTATTTTCAATAAAAAGGGATTTTCAAATTTTAGCTTTCAAGATGTTAAAATATTTTTCAAACATCTTTGAATCCCCGTATTTTTGAAGCATTTTGCAAAATCCCTAAATCCCAACGCCACAAACATTTGTTTAGGTATTGCTCACTGTCCTCTTCTTATTTCACCTACATTTGAACCCCAAATAACTATTCAATTTGTGTCAACAGTGACTACCTTAACCATGACCAATTGACCTCATCCGACCTATCTTTTGAACTATTTGGGAATCTTCCATTGAATCTCGGTAAAGGATTTGTTTACCTTTCCTAAACAACTCTAAACCCGAGTCACGTATCGTGCAGTCTAGTACATTATTTGAAATCTTCGGCTAAACTCTTGACCACTCGCCGCCCCAGGTTGCATCTCCTAAGACCTAGATAAATGAGAAACAATAATTATTAGACTTTAGCACTTTTACGAGAAACTCGGGTCGTGCACATCCTTAGAAGAACCTCCTGGCACATTATCGAGTCGCGAAGCAGATCTCTGCCTGGAGTTAAAGCACAGAATGTCAACTAGCCTCCGCGCTTAACATATTTTGAAGATCAATACCGACAGCAAAAACTGCTAAGTAGGAGCTCATACAACATCTCTAACAGAGACCTACACGAAGATTCCTATTGCCATAACTGATAAGGCTCGCATGAGAATCGCAGGAGTGTGGTATGTGGAAGTACAATGGAAACGCCATGGAACTTGAAAGTAACGTGGGACTACGCGGTCAAAATTTGATGGTTTTATCCATAACTATTCTGGTTGGGCCCTTATGTGTTATGTGCCTTGCTCTTTGTAATCACTCTTTGTACTCGAACTCGAATGATAAGAAATATAAATGAATAAGCCTTAAATTAACTCCCCGAGATCCTAAAACCTAGAAACAATTAAGACCTTAAAAAGAAGACTCACAAGTCACAGCACCTTCCCTCTTTTTTCAGATGACAGGTAGACGACCTAACCATCAACAGCCAACAGATGGACCTGTAAACAAAGAAGCGCTAGGGTTAGCCCAGATCTTGCGTGAGCTTGCCACCAGCATTAACCATCCTCACATCTAAGATAAGGCATGGTTTTTATCAGAACTCAGAAAACAAAGAACCCCTACGTTCAAGGGAGGAGCTGAACCGAGAGTAGCTGAAGAATGGCTGAGAGTTGTCAAGAAGTTATTTAACTCCAAGGGAGTGCAGACTAATGCCGATCGAGTAGCTCTAGCAGCACACCTGCTAGAAGGAGAAGCCGACTACTGGTGGCCTATGATAGACAACACCCAAGATGTGGTAGCTCTAACTTGGAATCAATTTAAAGAATTATTTTTAGAAAAGTACTTCCTAGCTCCCTTCTGACAGGGACAAGTCAGAGAATTTTTAGAGCTAAAATAAGGATCTATGTCAGTAATCCAGTACGTCAAACGCTTTGAAGAGCTAAGCTGATTCACTGCAACCATCATACCGGACGAAGAATTAAGGGCACAAAAGATCAAGTGTGGCCTAGAACCCTCTATTAGAACTAGAGTCATCTACTTATGGCTTCTGACTTACACTCAAGTAGTACAAGCAGCCCTATTGGCGGAAACAGACTTAGCTAACTCTAGAAGGATTTAGAATCAGAATAAAGGAAACACCAGCTCTGGAGGACCAGTAAAAAGAAACCGAGTGTTCGTTTCAAAGAAGCCATATCAATAGGAGAACAAACAAGAGCAACCAAGGGACTCATCTACTAAATTTATAGTCTGCTTTAAGTGTCACCAACAAGGACGTAAGAGGTCTGAGTGCCCGCGCCTAGGATATAGGACTCTAAACTACCACTCCCAACAGTGGAGGCAACCTTAGAACCAGCCACCAAAGTACCCACAGCCAGTTCAGGTCGCTCGACTAACAACTAACCAACAAAATAGGATGGGAAGGCCACTGCTTAACAAAAATTAAAGGCCCCAGGGAGGACGTATCTTCGCTCTCTAGAAGGAGGAAGTAGAAAGCACCCAAGTTATGCAAGGTACGTTCATGCTATTCAATACCTTAGTGAAAGTTTGATTCTGGAGCATCCCATTCTTTCATACTTTCGCATGTATGCAATTTTTTCCCATGGAACCCAAAGTATTAGATCAAGCTCTAAGCATCGACACATCCTTAGAATATTACACGCGAGTAGACTTTGTTTGTAGAACGTGAATGTTGAGAGTACCAATGCCCTTATGCCATGCGACCTGCGAGTTAGGGATTTTAACAAATACAAAATGATTCTCGAAATAGACTGGCTCTCTAAACACCACGCTATCATCAATTGTCGACAGAAGAAGATATGGGCACAAGTAGAAAATGACACTATCATACGGTTTCAAAGAAAACGACATGAAACCTTGACACCGAGTGACGCGAAGGTGCGTAGATCAAGTAACTTCAACGTAAGATTAGCTTACATGCTTGTCGATACAAATGCCCTGTTAATCACTGAGTTACCGCGAGTTGTATGTGAATACAAGGACATAACTTCGAAGAGAGCTCAATAGAGATCCAAAGCAAGGTGCTCTGGAGGAAAAGAGATTCTACTAATAGAAGCTCTAAGGTAGCACCACGGAAGTGAGAAAGTCAAGATGAGAAGGCACAATGCTAGTAAATCATCCCCAACCATTCACACGATGAAGTATGATATGAAATTTCGAGGATAAAATTTGTTTAAGAGGGGTAGTTTGTAACACTCCGATTTATAACGACCCGTGTAGCGATCTAGCCCAAACCCTATTATTAGTGATGGTTAGCCGATAAGATCTTAGGTCGCTAGAAGGATGGTAACTATAACTCAACCTAAAAATCCTAATTTAACCCGGAAACCATAAAAAGAACAATAATCAAAGGTAAAGCCCTAATGCTCAAAGAAGACTCCTAACATCCTAAATTAAGCAAATAACATAAAGTCCCATCACGGTAATGATAATAAGTCTTATCACGACAATGACAATAAGTCCTTGAGGTAGCAATTAGATTAAGTCCCATCACGGCATTGATGATAAGTCCCTGAGGTGACAATAACATAAAGTCCCATCACGGCAATGACAATAAGTCCCTGAGGCGGTATTGACAACAAGTCCTATCACGACGATGACAATAAGTCCCTGAGGCGGCAATAACGATAATAAGTCCATACAAGCAATAGAAATAAGTCCTAAAGTGGAACTCCTATTTTTATTTCTGGATACAAGTCAGGTTGGGCATTTGCATCGCATTAATTTGCATCACGCACTCGCATAATTGTTTCCATATATGCTTGCCCTTATTGAAAATGATAAATTGCCTGTCTCTTTGCCCTTAAAATTTGTATCGGGTATTATACGATATGTATTGTAGAATATTTTATTATGAGTTTGTTAGACGGTTTAGAAAATTTGCTTATGGGCTTTGGCTCATGGCATTCGTGCCACAAGTGAGTGTGATGAGTTCTTCAAGAAAGTTGTCCTTGAAGAAGAAGACGGAATTGAAGAACAGAGTGAGTGTTAGGAGCCAGTGGACCCCAACAATGCTAGCTGAAGAATTGAGTTTTTTTCTTTTGTTCTTTTTGTCCAGTTTCCACGGGCGTAGTGTAATTTTTGTTAAGTTTTCTGGTAAAACTGTAATCGTTATGTACTTATGAATAGTTTAGAACTCTTAATGATGTAATATTTATGATATCTAAATATGAATGAATTATTAGAATATTTCCCTTATCTATACTTATGTATGTCCCGACGTGCCCCCGGAGGACGGGGCATCACAAATTATACTGCATTTAATTACTCAAAAAAAAGTAATGCGAATATTAAAGAGGTTAGGATAAAGAAATTGAATCGAACACTGAGATTTATAGTGGTTTGGCTCCTTCCAAGCCTACGTCTACTCTCCAAGACTCTCCTTGAGTATTTTCACTAATATAGAATGCTTATGGGTGCATTCAAAACCTTTACAACGTCAAGATGATCCTACGAAAAACTCACCCCTATTTTTCTTTTAATCTCTTGAGTTCTTCTTTGATGAGATTTACTCACTCACTCAAAGGATGAAAGGTGACTCACCCTTAGATACCATAAATGAGGTATTACAATGAGCATCACTTACTCTCTTTACAAAATGATTGGCAATAAATGAGGAGTAAAGAGATGAGAATCAAGAGCTGGAGTTATGAGCAATAAATGAGAGTTTGAGAGATTTTGACTTTAATTCAAGCAATACAACAGTAAATGTAAATCTCCAGTTCTTTTAAATGCTGAAGAGTAACTCCTTATATAGGCTGTTGAAGATTCATGACTGTTGGAGGTTGGTAGAGCAATAAATGCCAAAAATCTAACCGTTGAACTCAGCCGCGCAATTTGAATTTTCGTCACAAGTGTCGACATAAATGGGTTTGCGTCGACACAAATCTTCTAGGGCTTGGTTCTTTAAGTGGTTGGGTAGACTCAAATCATCGTTGGTGCCGACTCAAATTTTTGCATCCTTCTTCAACTCAACAGTATCAACACTTGATGTCGACTCATTTTGTTCTTTAGCTTTTTGGCAGGGTCTTTTTATGTTGACTCGGATTGCCTTTTGTGTCGACACTAAAAAGTAGAGGAACTCTCGGTGATTTTGTATCGACTCCTTTTGGATTTTGTGTCGACTCAAAATTCTTCAGGCAGGCTCGGTACATTTGTGTTGACTCATGTTGCATTTTGTGTCGACTCACATATTCTACAGGTAGCCTCGGTATATTTGTGTTGACTCCTCTTAAATTTGTGTTGACTCAAATTTCTCGAAAAAGCAAAGTGAAAAATCACTTGGTGTCGACTAAAACTGAGTTTGTATCGACTCATTTTTAGTATAGAGAGTCTCGGCTCTTTTGTGTCGACTCAAATTTCAATTTGTGTTGACTCAAAGTGTACTACCTGAAACATCTTATATAAACATGTTAAGGTGTCAACTCATTAGCTCAAAGATGTTGACACACTTGAGAACATCAAGTATTCTTTTCCTTAAGATGTTGACTCAAATATCAATTATGGTCAACACAAAAAATTCTTATTCAAGAATACATAAGCGTCAATCTATTTGAGAGATCATTCATCTCATATGGCTAAAGGTGTTAACTCATTTGTCATTTTGTGTCAGCACTACCTTTTTAGAAATGTTAACTATTATCTTTTTAAATCAATTTAACTTAGAAAATGAATTATGAAAATCATCATAATCTAATTAAAAATCCCTTGGGCTAACACAGGTGGCCATAATGTCTCTTATGAATACAAACATAGCTGAAGGCACCCCAGTTAGGGATCATGTTCTGAAGATGATCAGTCTTCTGAATGAACTGAAGATCCTAAGAGTTGAAATTAATTGAAAAATCCAGGTCGATATCATACTCCAGTCACTGCATGTAAGAACCTGAACTCAAAAATACGAGTAGAAAAGAAAGAACATCTCAAAAGAAACAAAATCTTGAACATAAGTTTGGTAAGAAGAACTGGCACGACCGTTTAACCTTTTTGAGCTCGAGACCCGGGATAGAGTGAGAACTACACAAGCATATATTTAAACCTAAATATTGAGGATAAGAATTTAAAGTTATAAGTCGAAGTTTTTTAAGACTAGAGTTAAGCTCGAAAGGTTAAAAAACGAACTTATGTGAAAATACTCGAATTTTCTCCTATAATTAAATTTAAAAAAATTATTTTGATATATATATATATATTTTTTGGATAATTATATATATACATATACTCAAGTGGCTAACAACCTAAGAAAGTGTGCTAAACTTGGTGGCCAAGTTTCATGAACCCAAGTTAACTTAAAGTAACTAAGGTTAGGCAAATTAACCCATGGTTAAGGAAGCTTCTCAAACAAGCTTTACCCACTAACTTTTTCTATAAAAAAAGGCAATTAAACCTCCCATTTCTTCTCTATATTTCGACCATAGTGAGAGGAGAGAGAGAGAGAGAGACAGAAGAAGAAGAAGAAGAAAAGAGAAGAAAGAAGAAGGGAGAGGAAGAACCAAGGAACTTTGGTAGAATCCATGGATGCTATGCTAATTCCTTGATCCATATCATCAAAGAGTGATCTATACAAGGTAAGTAAGACTCTAACACATCTAGTTTTATACCTATCAAACATCTCTTTCATCATTTGAAAACACCAATCAAAGATTAAGAACCCAACATGAATCGAAAAGGCATCATGGTGAGATTTTAGGACTGTTTTGGTGTGGCTGTTCTATTTTGAGGTTTTCATGAGGTTTTTTAATGGATCCATGGCATGAAAAGGTTCTGGAGTTGTCATAGTTGAGTGTAAAAAACATGGATATAAAGGAAATGGACCAACCATTGACACACATGATGTTAGGAGACTAGATCTAAACATGGCCTGTAATTTGAGCCTTTCAACCTCTCTGGCATGATCTTTGAAACATCATAAATAAATGTAGAAAAATGATCTTAGTTTGTTCTTTATGTAAAAACCTAGATTTTGGTGTTATCTTTTATCCAAAATTGGTTTGAACTCATTTGAGTGAGTAGAACTCGAGATATTGCATTTCTACAAAAGTGTGTCGGTTTCATACCAACCAACAATGGAGACCTAAAACACCTAGTTTAAAATGGGAGTCGAGCTTTTTTCAAAACATAAACGTTGTAGATAACATGTATATCTAGCTAGCCACCACAAATGAGCCCAATATATTGAGGTGTGGTGGGTCAAAACTCCTCTAAATTTCTCTGTTGAGGTTCAGCCTTTTAAAGACACTTATGTCACATATTTTTGTATAACCTAAAACCCCTATTTTTAATGACCTAATCCAAAAGTGGTCTTCTTGAATATTGTAGGTAACATATTGAACTATGTTTTGTCCAAAAATTAGACCTAGATACCTCAGGAAATTCCTCAAACCCTTTTCAAACTCTCTGTTCAAAATAAGTTCTGCCGAGGGTTTGGTGGCTGACAGAGCCTATTTTATAAAATGGCCTACAACTCTAACGTGTTTCAAACAACTACCCCTAGCACTCTTCATAAAACTTGTAGGCGACATGTTAAACTACGTCGTATCCAAAACTGGGCTTGCTTTAACTTGATTTGATACCCCAAAACTAAGACCAATAGAGACACTTTTCTAGTCAATTTTCTGTGCAAGTGCTGAATCATTTTTGTTTGCATCAAGTGTTTCACCTAATTACCTTTGATTTTGGCTTTGGTGTTAAATATAATTTTTTTTTGGGTGATTAATTGTAACATAGAAGAAAAAGAAAAATGTACATATTTCCATGGGGCATACCCCAAGTTGTTACATTACTTACCAATATATCCAAAAGGAAACGAAAAAATCTAATAACACAATAACAAAACACACCCAACCACCCCTTGACAGTGGGGGAACTCCTAATAAAACAAATCCCATACACAACCCGCATAGGTAGGACAAGAACACCAAAGTACAAACAAATGACCAAAACTCATTAGCAAACCAGACTACTAAAACTCCTAATTCCTGCTGAAGATTGGCTTCTTAAAGGGTAATAGGCTCCGAAATTCAGAGAAGAACAAGAGAACAAGACATTAAACAAGAGATAAGGTGGTGGTGGTCCAATCAAAAATCATAATCCAACTCCAAGTCTAAGTACTTGAAATTGCTGCGGTACTTTAAAATTTAATGTTTGAAAGAGAGTAATAAATGGTTAAGTTAAATCCTTAAACAAGTGAAGGTTTGGACAAGTGCGTAGTATCCCCTTAAACCTAAAAAAAAGTAACCATGGTCCCTAAAACCAAAGAAAACATTCAACAGACTGAATCATTTTAGTTTCACATGCTAAAGGAGAAGGATTCCGTGTTAACGGTCGAGTCGTGTTTTTCTTGTTAGGCACGGAGGTTGTAGAACCCAAGGGTCCTGCTTAGCTTACCGGGGGAGGCTCGGTTCATACACATATAATACAAGGTGAGAGTGCTTAGCTATTATCTTGAACTTGAGTTTATGTAAATGATGCTTAAAAATACTTTGAAGCGCATGTTTTGAACTATGACCAGTTTGACGATTGCATGAACTTGTTGATTTCAAAAGCCATGATGTTTTTAATTCAAGTGTGCTATCCATGATATTTTGAGCTAGCATGACGTTATTATAAAAGTATGGTTAATGCTGTGTGGTTGTTCCAAAGTGTAAAGTTACAAGGGTTTTCGGCCCTTGATATCCCGTTATAAGGGAGGTTACCCAACTATGGATTTTTCTTTTGTCCATATAGGGGAGGTTTTCCGTTAAGCAGGGGTTTTTGCCTTTAAAACTTTTGGGCTGAGTCTCAGGTTTTAGCACATATCACTCATGCTTGGTAGAGAGTGGCCGTTATTCCATCACGTTGTGATCTATGCATTACGAATTGAGGTTACGGTACCATCGGAACTCCTGGTCGTGAGGTTGATGACTACTTAGACACTGTTGGGGTTTGGGTCTAGTTTTGAGAAAGTGGTTATTCATCTTAAATTGTGGTGGTTGAGACAGGAACATATTTCTGTTTGCAGTACTAAGAAGGTTCTGTATGATCTGTGATGTTTTCATGTTCAAGCAAATGCATCAGTTTCTATGTTTTCGTGAAAAATGTGATAAATAATTTTTAGAAAGAGTTTTCAATTATCCTTAACTAAGTAACTATTTTTTCTGTTTATGATAATGCTAAGTGTAACCTCTGTGGTTGCAGATACCAGGAACGGCTCGGAGTTGGTTCACCATAGGCATCGTTGAGTAGTTTTGGATCTGGTGATGGGAATCATTTTAATCCAATTTTTTCTTCGTTTATTTTTTAGTTTTGGCAGAGGTTCATGTATAAGACTTAAAGGTTTTTGATGTTTTAAAAGTAATGTATGCCCTTAGGATGGTGAATCCCTAGTGACTCATGTTTACCCCTTTTGAGATGAAGGCTTGTGGTTGCTTAGAAGTTCTTATTTGGTCTCTTATTATTATTATTATCTCTTGCCTTTCTCTTGAGCCGCTGGCCTGCGATGGGAGCGGGGTGTTACATTTTGGAAGAGGAGTGTTACACTGCCTGATAGTTTTAAGCAGTTTTGCCTGAACTATACCATGAATAAGCTCAACTTTTTATTGATAGAACTTCTTAAAGAACTTTAAGCAGCCGAGGGTGTTCTTAGGAAGTCACGTTCTGTGTATGTGGCTGAAAAAGATTTTTTCTCTATGCCGAAAGGTAGAAAGAAGAAAAAAGTTCAGAAATAGGGAGGCACAGGTCCAAAAGCAGTTAAGGGACCAAAAACTGGTGTGAAGAATCCGAAAAGGCAAGTTCTGTCACTATAACCAGTTTGGGCATTGAAAAAAGTAGTGTCTGATTTTTCTCAACAAACAGAACGAACCAGGTAATTTTTGTTCACTGGTGGTTGAAACATGTTTAGCAATGTTTTCTACCAGTACCTGATGTGTAGATATGGAAGCCACTAATCATGTTTACAATTCTTTGTAGGAGTTCTAGGAAACCAAGCAGCTCAGTGATGGGAAATATACCTACATATGGGCAATAATACAAGGGTGGCAGCAGTTGTAGTAGGAGATGTCACTCTCAGTTTTAGTAGAGATAGGATTTTACTATGTAAAAGATTGTCTTTATGTACCTTCAATTAAAAAAATTTTAATTACAATTTCTAGTTTAATAAATGACAAATATTTTGTTCATTTTAATTACTCTATGGTTGTTAAAAAAAATAAATATTTTATTTGTTCTGATACATTAGTAGATGATCTGTATGTTATATCTCTTATCTCTCCTACACTGTAACTAACTGAATTGAATAACACATCTAATTTACCATATAAGAGAAAATTTTCTTCTTTAATGAACCAAACGTTTCTTTGGCACTTGTGCTTAGATCATATTAATCTACAAAAGATAAATATACCGGTAGAAGATGGACCTTTGAGTTCATTGGAAGTTGAGGCACTTCTAGTCTATAAATCCTTCTTAGAGGGTAAGATAACTAAGAGGCCATTTTCGGCCAAAGGCTATAGAGCTAAAGACCTGTTGGAATTTGTTCATTCTGATATATGTGGTCCTATAACAATCCGAGCTAGAGGTGGCAGTTGGCCTGGGTTTGGGTTAGCATCCTGCCGTGGCGGAGGTCTGGGTTTGGGCCGAGTCACAGTCGACTTGTGGCGCTTGGCGCTATACACTTTAAGGAAATAAAGTTGTACCTTCACCACTACATACGGGTTTTGGTGAGATGGCAAGCGCTTGATCTTAACAATTGGTATCAGAACAAGTTGTCTCAAGTTCGATTCCCCATCGTGGAAGGCCCTGTGTCTTGCAGGTAGTTCGGCAAGTGCTGGGGGGATTGTTGGCCTGGGTTTGGGCCAGCATCCTGCCGTGGCGGAGGTCCGGGTTTGGGCTGAGTCGCAGTCGACTTATGGCACTTGGCGCTTTACACTTTAAAAAAATAAAGTTGCGCTTTCACCACTACCTGCGGGTTTTGGTGAGATAGTAAGTGCTTGATCCTAACATGTACCCTCAATGTTACCCTCTTTGTTGGCAATAATTTCTTTGAGTAGATTGATTTGGCTCTCCGCCAACATTTTATCCCGTTACGCCATCCGCAATAACAAAGCATCATGTTTAATCTCCACTTCCTCATCAGTTAGGTCAAAACATTCCACTTAAGTCAGAGTAGTCCGAACATCAGAAGGTTGTTTGGCAGGACTCAAACCCTTCAATCGACGAAACCGAGCGCGAAGGCCTTCAAGCATTTCAGAATTGAACAGCTTTAGCCCCTCCTGACCATTACTTGCTTCCTTATCCACCAATTCGTCAAGATTAGAGAGGACATTGTGGACTTTGTTGGAGGCAATACTGCCAAGATCATTATTTTTGTAAACGATTTTCGGTAAAAAATTAACTGGACAGGAAAACGCCAAAACGGGCTCCAGATAAATCTTTTAACGTCGAACGATCAAAATAAAATCCATGCAACCAAAGTTAATTAAGAAGAATATCTTTTTTCGATCGATTCTTCAACTACGATTTGATTATGAGTTGAAGCTCCTGTCAGATCTTCTACTGTATTTCCGTACGCGATCCTCGAACGTAGTATGGGTTACAGACTAACGAGAACTCGTACCAGCAGAACTCAGATATATTTAGTCTTGAGAGACAAAATATGATATATCATATATAAAACTGGTTCAGCCTACCCGCATATAGATAGGGCTACAGCAGGGACATGGGGAGCAATTATGAGTAAGACTTCCAGTGGAACACAGACACCTACCAGCGGTTTCTGTAATTATAGAAAGTCGGAGCGATTTTTGCAATTTTCATAAAACACTAAATTACAGTTCACACCATTAAAGAACTATAATTGCACTCTAACCCATAATCTCAAGATCTTCTTGCATTGAGCCCCTATTATTAAATGCTTACCATTTCTCCCCATGTTAAGATTCTCGATACCTTCCAATTAAATTTACTTACTGACAATTTAATTTAATCGGTATCTTGATATTCATTAAGCCATTCCGCTTAACTTATTTGACCGCCGAATAATTAACTCCACCTGCAAGGTTTGGCCCGGTTAAAACTTATAAGCACTCTTAAGGGGGTATCGTCAATCCCGATCTTTCGGGACATGGATTTCGACAATAATTAATATTTTCCATATAAATAATACCGCAATTGTAGACACCCCAATTTGACCCCGCCTAATCTTAGGCGAATTCGATGATGAAAATATGTAGACTAGTGCCTCAGTACGATCCTCGAGAGGTGATCCAAGCT
>JAUMHN010257126.1:0-19586 GCA_032360265.1 Heliamphora ciliata | reverse complement strand
GGGCGGCCGGGGGGCGTATAACCAATCTTGTTAACCAATCTTGTTTACAAATCTATGATTGACGATTGGATTTTGGAAAATCACTTCGCACATATTTTCCTTGATGCACAAATTTTTAATAAATTCATAATACTTTTGAATTAAATTTGCAGATCATCTTATAAATGTATATTACTCTGTTGAATGTATGCCTAACTCTAATGAATGCATATTCTGTTTAATGCATATCGATAAGGGGAGAACCTTTGTTGAAAAAATTTTCTGAATATTTTTTAAAAAATATTGAAATTGTTGTAATCATCAAAAAATGGGAGATTGTTAGCCCAATGAATTTTTATATTGATTTTGATGATTTTCATAATTCATTTTCTAAGAATAAATGAATTTAAAAGGATAATATTTTTATTTTCTAAAAAGAAAGTGTTGACACATATTGAACAAATGAGTTGACACATTTAGCCAAAAGAAATGACTTATCTCTTAAAATTATTAAAACACCTAAGTATTCTTGAAAATATTTTATGTTAAACTCAATTGATAATGAAGTCAAAATTTTAAGGCAAAGTATACTTGAAGATATTAAGTGTATCAACACCTTTGAATAAATGGTTTGACACCCTAAATAGTTTGTTAAAGATGTTTCATGTATTAAAAGTTAGTGTCGATAGAGATGAATTTTGTGTCAACACAAAAGAGCCAAAGCTCTCTACACTCAAAATGAGTCAACACAAAGTGGTACCTCACTTTTGTTATCCGGAACTTTGAATCGACACAAATGCCAAATGAGTCGACACAAAAGTACTGAGGTCACCTGTAGAATTTAAGTGTTGACACCAATGTCCAAATGAGTCGACGCAAATATCCCGAGAGTTCCTACAGAATTTTAGTGTCGACACCAAGAAGATTTGAGTCGATACAAATTGTCCTCTCCCGGATACTAAAGAACCATTGAATCGACACAATATCCAAATGTGTCGACACCGTTGTGTTGGTGAAGAAGATTGTAAAAATTGTGTCGACACCTCAGAAGAATTGAGTCGACCCAATCACTTAAAGATCCTTGCCCTAGACATTTTGTGTCGACCCAAAAGCATTTGTGTCGACACTTACGACGAAAATTTAAATTCGCAATGGACTTCAACGGTTGAATTTTTTTGCATTTAATGCCCTCACCTACCTCTAATGGTCATGAATGCTCAAGAGCTTATATAAGGAGTTACTTCTCAGCATTTAATCTCTCTGGAGACTTAGAATCACTATTCTATTGCTTAATTCAAACTCAAAATCTTCAACATTTCATTTATTGCTGAACTCTAGCTCTTTTACCTCTTCTTTCTTTACCTCTTCATTTATTGCTAATCAATTTCTATAAAGAGAGTGAGTGATCCTCATTGATACACTTTATATATTGTATTCAAGGGTGAGACACCCTTTGTCCTTTGAGTGAGTGAGTAAATCTCATCAAAGAAGAGCTCAAGAGTGATTAGAAGAAAACAGAAAATTGTTTTCATAGGATCATCTTGCTGCTGTTGTAAGGCCTTTGAATGTGCCCGTAAACATTTGTATCCGTGTGGATATTCTCAAGTGAAATCTTGAGATTGTAAGGCTTGGAATACACCCGTGAAGCATTCTACATAGTGAAAATTTTCAAGGGAAGACTTGAGGAGTGAACATAGGTCTGGAAGGAGCTAAACCACTATAAATTCTTGGTGTCTGGTTCATTCTGTCTATCTCTAACCTCTTTAATATCTGCATTGCATTAATCTTTGATTATGTTCCTATATTTGTTTGCTATATTAAAAGATTTTCAAAAAGGTTTTAAAAATTGTTATTAATTTTTTAGACCCAATTCACCCCCCTCTTGGGTTGCCTAGGACAAGCAAAAATCTTGCAGCGATTTCTGTGATTTTCATAAAACACTAAAGAACTATAACTGCACTCTGACCCACAATCTCAAGACCATCTTGCATTGAGCTCTTGTTATTAAATGGTTAACATTTCTTCCAACGTTAAGATTCTCAATACCCGCCAATTAAATTTAATTACTGACAATTTAATTTAATCGGCATCTTTAAATTCCTTAAGCCCTTCCGCTTAACTTATTTAACCGCCGGATAATCAAACCCACCTGTAAAATTTAGCTCAGTCAAAACTTATAAGATTTCTTAAGGAGGTATCGTCAATCCCGATCATTCGAGACGTAAATTTTGTCTATTATTAATATTCACCATATAAATAATAGCGTTATCCAACTCTCTGAGATTATAGATCCATAGAAGATCGCACTCTCTAATGAATCAAAACAACGAATATTAAATATACACAAATCAATAATTATTTTAAGATTAAGAGCATAAGCACTATTCATAATAACCTTATGGTGTGAATTACTTTATATAGTCAGTATAAAATTAATTATCCCAATATGTCCCATTTAATACACATAAAGTGTACTAGCACAGAGAGTCGGAATAATAGACGACGCTATTATCTGTTCCTGTAGCTAAGACAGGTCTACTAAAATTCTGTGCTACAGTCATACCGATGGTATGTCCATTTCCATTTAAATTGTGAACATAAAACTTATATTTTGCAAGAACCTAAAATCTGATCTTCTGTGTGTAAGTCGTACTCTACATACCAAATTAAATACTATATAAAATAAAGAATATCTATGCATAACAAAGAAATGATATACATGCATTGCTCATTAAGATTCTCATAAAATACAAAAATTAATTTTATTGAAATAAAATTAAATACTAAAAATATGATTTTCAGTTTACCAACCCTAACATTATAGACTCCTCAGCATTATTTAGAATCACCCAAATGACACCTCAAAAACTAAAATTCTTTAAACCGTAAGTTATAAGAATTGCAAAAATAACACTCATAGAAAATTACAATAATGAATTAGGCCATCACTTAAATATTTGTTTAAAAAAATTTACGAGAGACTCTATCACATCAAATGTTACATCTAACACTTTCCTTTTAAAAGGAGATGATTACTACTAGTATCAATTACTTCAATCACAGGTACTGCCACAAAAGCGATTTGCCCTCAGTGTCCAATTGATCTTCCGCGTATAACAATGTGTTGAACTACTTTAATAAGTTTGCATATGAGATGTCTAACAGTGGACTGCCACATATGACGTTAAACACAATTTAGTAAAAACAATAACTCACTTATTTCTCGTCTGACCAATAGAACTGGTTAGATGCTTTGAGCGGGGACTCGTAGAACCCCCTTACCATACTAAGAAAAAACATAAAAATGAAAGATAATAGGATATGTTATACTAATTATTGGATTACATAATTTATATGCCACAAAAACCAAATAAAAGCACATGGAATACTAAATCTTTACTTAAATAATAATTATTCAAAATTACTATTATCAACTATTATGACAACCCAGAATGATGTTATTTTATGGTTAATTAATTAATTTGACATAGCTAAATTTATCAGAATTGACTTTTGAGGATTAATAATGCGTGTTGTACGTGATTGGTGCGTGTTGGGACATCCGGGTAAATACTTACAATAAATTATGTAGTGTTAGAAAATTTTATTGATATCGTGTAAATTAAAATGGGGGGATAAACCCCAACAGACCGTAGCCCCTCTTATACGACACGACGACTATTGTTTTCTTTTTTATATATATATTCTTGCTTTACTATCTTTGATTGATTGAAAGGGATGAGAGAATTCTTGAGAGGTAGACTTCTAGAAGATTGAGATTGAGTTAAGAGTCGATTGCTTGTAGATATAATAGAATTTGTCGCGATGCTAGTTACTTTCAGTGATGGGTAGTTGTTAGTAATATGTTAGTGCTATAACAAATTTTGGCTTGATGCTAGGATGGCATGAACACTAGTTAAGTTCTCTAGTTAGGGATGTTTGGTGCGGCGGAACCCTATCTTGAGAAGGATTGTACCATTAGCAATCTCATGATTAGGCATAGTAATCTCTTGAAAAGAAGATGATTTGGTGAGGTGGTATCACGATAATGATGTATTCAGTTAAAAATCCTAGTGAACTTTGATATGGACCCTTGTGTTTGGAAATTGAATTGGATTGAGACTGCAATAGCTATGACTCTTGAGCATTTCAATACTTAGGCAACCTAATCCTTATAGGTTAGGGAAGTTCATAATGGATTCACATGTAAGTTAGAGGCATGGTTTTTCTTCTCGAAAATAAGTATCCCTTTCGTGAACTCTACAAGATTGAGGAATTTGGATTGGTGACAAGATGTCTTTTTCACAGATTAGATTGCTATCATTTTTACTTTATTCTATCTCTGCCAGGGAAGTAATTGTTCATTCATCTAGAAAGTTGGCAGAACCTAGAACTTTATTTAATGGACATTCTTTGAAATATTGTTATATGTTAGGATGATGTTGTGAAGAATGTATATAGCAATTCGGTTATTCAATGTGAATATGGGATTAAGCTAGAACCTTAGAGTTTCTTCACTGCCGGTTAACCAGTTGGTGTGTTGGTTGTAATTGCCAGGTCGAACGCAACATCCAAGGCAGTTCTTAAGTCTTCTTGAAGAAGTAATTCATCACGAGAGATGATAAAATAGACATTAATTTGCACTATGAATTTTAAGAATGGTCTTCTGACCGTTAATAATGTTGAAATCGAACGATTTGTGATTGTGGGAGAAAGTATTACTAAGACAATGTTGCATAGGAATCAGTAGGAAAGAAAAGAGTTGACCTGAAAGATATTGTTGTTAAGTATAGGCAAACAGTGCATGAAAGTTTTGAATTTGTTGCTAATCTTTTTAATCATGTTCCTAGATGTAAACATAAGTATGCAAGGGATTTGTGAGAAATGCTAAGGGACTCTTAGTTAAACATGAAGAGTGTTCGTTCAAAAGAATGAAGTTAATTATCAGAAAAGAGTGTTCCTTTAAGCAACCTTGTAGTCGTGCAGAACGCACTATATGGGGCATCATGAAATCGAGGGTCTTGAATAATTATGAATGAGGTTTAAGCTTGGGAACTAAAGTATGATTAGTGATCAAACATTGGTGATAAGACTTGACAATGTGAGGTATGATAAAATATAATGATGTTCTTAGAATGGAACTTGTAGGTGTTTAATAGAAAGATTTTTTAATCGGAGATCTAGATTTCCTAAATATTTAGGGTCTCTTATTCGAAATTGCCTACCACTAATTAGGATTCAAGTTATTGAAGAAGATGATTTTGCAACCAAGTAACCATAAGATCAAATTTCAAGGAAGGAACCGAAAGTTGGTAAGGTCGAGCCACCTAGGGATCCTGAACTTGGTGAAATTTGAAATTTGGAGGCTGAAAAAGGTAGGATTCTTACGAATGTTAGTAAATTGATTGTGATATGTGTCGATTTTCTATAAATTATATGAAATCCTAAGTTCTAATATTTGAGAATTTAAGATCATGCCTAAATTATTGGAATGTGTAGCTTAAATATATAGGATTGAATTCTATGGTAATAGTGGGGTAATTTGTGAAAAATGAGGCTATTTAATTAGAGAATGTAGAAATTGTTGGGTAAAGATTACCTACCTAATTCAAAACTTAGAAAAATTTCTTAGAACCTTAATTAAATTCATGGTATATTGGATTGGAATTTATGATAACGAAGTGTCACGCCCCAAACTCCGGGTCACGTGAAACACCCACAAACAACCAACCCGAGAATATATTCTCAATATAAAACATACATGCATTGTATATAATCACCAAATGGCATACATTTCACGGTTCCAATACCGGGAAAACACGTTACAACATATATGTAGTAGAAAGAACAAAAAGAAAGACTACAGCTCTTCCACCTCTCCCGCACCTCCAGATCAACCTGCGTGATCGGTACCTGAAGAAAATCAAATCACACATCGTGAGCCAAAGCTTAGCAAAAACTAGACAGGCATGCAGTATAAGCTAAACATGCTAGGAAAATAAGGTGCAGTTTTAGACTCTTTTTCAAGCCTTTAAAACGAGTTTTCACATGCAAACGGAAAAGCGAGGATACAAACCATCTTTTGAATCACACACAGGAACCTTGAAAATAGTTAAAAAAGGGATTTTAGATCGCAATTCACACGACTCTTAAAAATAATTTGAAAACTGGTCTATCCGTCCCACAATACGGTTCATGCAATCCATGTATCTTCTCGAACTTTCACTGAATGACCACAGCCCCAACTATGCAACGTACACAACCCGTGCAACACACATAACGCACGCAACCCGTGCAACACACACAACGCACGCAACCTGTGCAACGCACACATCTTCGCGGACTTTCACCGTAGGACCATTATCCGCCCCTCATATGCATATCTTTACGGACTTTTACCAAGGGACCACTATCTGCCCCACATGTGCATATCTTTACGGACTTTCACCGAAAGACCACTATCTGCCGGACATCTGCAATACGGATACAAATCTATGTATCAACAGGCATCCTTACGAATGCCTAAATCACAGGATAAAATCGCATCAAAACATGCATACTAAATCAGGGTTTAAATGCATCAAGTCACATACTATCACTACGCTACACAAACCACGTCACATGCTACACACACGACTCACACAACACCTGCAACTCATGTAACATGCATCACATGCATCCGTTCCTCATAACCATGCCTATAAAATATCTGAGTTTTAAAGCATGCAATTACGGTACACGTAACGATACCAAAACCATGTAATTCACTTACATAATCTGTGAGACCCTGACCCAATTTATTTAGAGAATAATTTAAGTGTTGACGGAGTTTGAGTTAACCTTTGATCTCAGTATGTTGGGGTTTTGTTTCTTTAGAATAGAACGGCATATGCGTATGAGTTTTACGCTGTTTGGGTTCGAAAGAGGTTTGTTTGACAAGTGTTTAGGCTATAAAACCTGTTCTGTAGCATAAAACAAGTTGAGAAAATTCCAGTGAGAATTTCAGTCGACTGAAGGGGTGAGTTCAATCGACTGAGTGGGGTTTTTGGTGGTTCAGTCGACTAACCAGGAGGGTCCAGTCGACTAGACTTGAGGCGGTGCAAGGTTTTGGTTTTTTAGAAGGTTTTTCAGTCGACTAGATTGGGTGTCCAGTCGACTGACCTGTGTGATGTGGCATTTTTCTATAAATATCAAGCCTTAGAAGATATTTTTGGATATTTTTTATTTCAGATCTAGTTTCTCACTCCTAAAACCTCTGCCTTCTCTCTAGGTTTTGATGGGCCCGGGGCTCGATTTCAGCGTTCGGACAGCGAATCCTTGATGTTGGTGGTGGGGGCTTCGCGTATATCCGGACAGAATTCTGTTTCGTCGAGGTTCGATTTTCGAGGTATCGAGTTTTGACCCAACGAGATAGGATCTCAGATTCTACTGCTGTGTAAGGGTACTATATGTAATCTTATGCTGTTTCACCATTTAAAAATGCATGAAATGTCATATACATGTTTAAACCTTGGTTTTTAGGGTAAAAAGCATGTTTTTTCACTTTTCTTGGTTTATTATATTATTTGACTTGTGGTTGGATAGTTTTCAAAAGATTTTCTTAGAAACGGTGATTTTTGTTGGAAAACAATAGTTTTGATAGAAATCTCAACACTTGGTATTTTGGAGGTTTGAAGCTCGCCTTCGGGGTTAAGTCTCAGGTTTTGAAACGTTTTGTTAAAAACAGGAAAAAGTATTTTGAAATATTTTTGTTTGATCTCCATGTTGATAGATGGATCTATATACATGTATAATGTATATTTGTGAAATATTTTGTAGTTGATGTTACAGTTCGATTTTTAGAAGATTATCTAGATGTACTGGGATGACGTGTATTTGGCATGAATTACCCTCGGTGTAAGTCCAGAAACGTGCGCAGCGTAGGTACTCAGGTCTTTCGGGTTAGTCCTGGTAAATTAAGTAGTTCGCCGTGGTGCTCCGTGTAGAACTTGTCATTACCTAGCAGATCTTAAATAATTCAGGATAAGGTAATGAGCTGGAGTCTATAGTTGTTGCCTCTATTCCCTTGTGATGCAGTCGGTACATAGGAACATATTCTTCTTCTTCTCCACGATGGTGTTGCGTTTGGATTTAAGGGTCAAAAATAAGGAAATTCAAATATGTTTGAAAAGTGCTTTAACACCTTGAAAGCCAAAATTTATAAATCTCTTTTTATTGAAAATAGAGTCGCCACTTAGTTTTTGAGAAAAACTAAGAAAAACAAAAATGGCTTACAGATCTTGAAAACGTTAACCAGAGAAAGAGGGTTCGGGGGCTAAGGTACGAATCGGGAAAGGTGTTAGGCATCCCGTTCGTCCAACCGTAAGGTTGGCCTATACTAATCATCATTGGTTCTTTAACATAATTTCTCAAATGCATGCACATAAAAAAAATGAGAACAAAGAGAGAACATCTAAAATCAAATATGAAAAATACATAAGATATATACTTAGCACTCCAAAACAAATAAGTGTCAAAAGAAAAATCCTAAATCCTATGGCATGTAATTTCTATCTAAAGGATACATAGAACATATCCACATGCAATATTTACAAAAATAAGCTAAAGTAGCATGGTTCAAATAAAAGAGTAAAAATAGGCTAATGATGCTAAAATTACCTAAACATGATTTGTTATAAAATAAGCTAAACTGCTCTAAACATGCATTTAAAGAAAATAACCAAAACATGCATAATCAAAAATAAATTAAATTAACATTAAAGACAAAAATTAAATGTAAAAAGATGCATGAAAATTTTATACTAAAGGAAAGCCTACTATCAAAGAAAATAAAATTAGAATTTTATAACAAATAAAATTTTGAAAGTTTAAAGAAAAATAAAGAAAAAGTTTATAATGAAAAACATGAAAATGGTAGAAATTTTATTAAACTATTGAAAGAGAAGAAAACCTAATTACTTATATTTTACATTTTCTTTAAAAGAGATGGAAGAAAAGAAAATTAAAAAAAAAAAAGAGAATTACATTTAAAAAGGAAAAGAAAATTAACCTAAAAGACTTTTTATGATTTTTAGGTTTAATGAAATAAAAGAAAAAGAAAAGATAGAATAAGTGCTAAAAGAGAAATTATACTTATATTGAGAGAAAACAAAATGAAAAAAAATGCTAGAAAAAATTAATTTAAGCTAACAACAATAGGAAAGAAAAGAAAATATGATAGAATATTAAAAGAAAAATAAAGTTACACTACCATTAAAAAGAAAAGAAAACACATGTTAGTATTAAAGATTAACTAATAAAAAGAAAAAGAGATACTAAATGAAACATTTATAAGGAAGTAAAGAAAATAAAATACTAAAAAATGGAACTACATTAATATGAAAAAATGAAAGCTATAACAGATATACCAAGCTAAAAGAAAATGGAGTATTAAATTAATATTGATAGGAAAAGAAAAGAAAATGAAATAAAATGCTAGGACATTAAATTAGCATAAAAGAAAAGAAAAAGAGCATAAATGAAATGCTAGATTTAAATGGGAATAATATTAACGATTATAACCATTTTAATATAAGTGCTTTGAATTACAACAATATCGACATTGTTTTGTCGTATCGTTTAATTATATTAGCACTAATTTGATGCATATATTAAAGAAAACGACAATGTGCTTGGTGTGAATGTGTTAATTAAGCAACGGATTAAAGGATTAAACTAAATGAAAGCAATTAAATAAGTACAAGATTAACTATGTAAACAAAAATGAGTACTTGAACTGAAATTAAATGTAACCCGATTACCCCAAAAGAGAGAGAATAGAGCTAGAAGGACCGGGGATCCAAACAAGGTACCTAAATTGTGGAATCCTCAAGTCGGGAATGTGCTCCAATGGGACAATCCTCAGATGGCGATCCAAGCAAGACTTCAATGTCGATCGGAGGTTCGGTAGGGTTTCGGTGTCGGAGCTCGGGATTGCTCAATATGCCGGCATAGTCTCTCTCACTAAAAATTCGTACTGAAAACGTACGCTGGGGTACGGTATTTATAGAATTCTTCAACCATTGAGATGCTGCCACGTTTTGGGATACGTCAGACCATTTGGAGTTGGCGGTCGCCACAATACAAGTTGGCGGTTGCCATGTTTTTGGAAGTTTCCACAAAGTTCTATAGCGGTCGCCAAGATTGGAGTTGGCAGTCGCCATGCTGAAAGGTGGTAGTCGCCATATTTGGCTAGGGTTTCTACAAAGTTCTATGGCGGACGCCATGAAGAGAGTTGGCAGTCGCCTTACTTGGGCAGCAAGTTTCGATGGTTCGTCAAAATTTCATTGGTTCGAAGGTTTTGGGTTCAAATACCGAGCTTGGATCACTTCCCGAGGATCATACCGAGACACTATTCCACCTGTTTTCATCATCAGATTCGCCTAAGATTTGGCGGGGTCAAATTGGGGTGTCTACAGTTGCCCCTCTTTGAAATAACTTATATAACAACGCGTGATGCAAGTTATATCAAAGATCTAGAGACAACAATCATTTGACCGAGCCATCAATCTTAGGTAACAAACGCACAAGCATTCATATGGTATTGGTTGTACTTGAATTTTAATCGAGCTGCCTATGTACTCCCTTATTAGGGATCAGACCAAAACGTAGTTCATGGGGCAAAATGTAGGGATGCAATGATAACAGATACGATGCATAACAAGTTTAGTGTAATGCAACGCGAGTCAGTTTATGGTCATGAGAAGGATCAACGAGTCAGTTTATGGTCATGAGGAGGACCGACGAGTCAGTTTAAGTTCATGAAGAGGACCGAGTCAGTTTTGGGTCATGAGGAGGACCGACGAGTCAGTTTAAGGTCATGAGGAGGACCAAGCCAGTTTAGGGTCATGTGGAGGACCGACGAGTCAGTTTAAAGTCATGAGGAGGACCGAGCCAGTTTAAAGTCAATTTAAGGTCATGAGGAGGACTGAAGAGTCAGTTTAAGGTCATGAGGAAGATCGAGTCAGTTTCGAGTCGGTTTAGGGTCATAAGGAGGACCGACGAGTCAGTTTATGGTCATGAGAAGGACCGACAAGTCAATTTAGGGTCATGAGAAGGATCGACGAATCAGTTTAGGGTCATGAGGAGGATCAACGAGTCAGACATTAATAGGTCGAGTTAAGACCTAAAAATTCGAAACGTGGGATAAAAAATGATTAAAAACGAAGTTGCGGCTTAAAATTAAATTTATCGGGAAGGATAACCACGAATTAATAGGTCGAGTTAGGACCTAAAAGTTCAAAATGAGGTACGAGATTAAAAACCAAGTTATGATTTAAAATTAGATTTATTGAAAAGAAATCATTGCAAAAAGATAGAGTAACAAAAATAAAATGTGAGAAAATCTTTCTATGAAAAACACACAAGGTTTTGCAACTAATAAAATATTTTTGAAAATGTATACAAAAATAACTCACTATAAGGAAAATTTATTTATGCATTGTTTTTTTTATCTTTTTTTTATTTATTATTTTTTATATTATTTATTTATTTTATTATTATTTTATTATTTATTTAGATCATTTTTGCTAATAAGGTGGGCACAAAAAGAAGATAAAACGCCCAACATTCTAAAAGGAATTAAAATAATAATAAAACAAACAAAACACACGCCCAAACGGCCCCTCAAGAAACCCAAAATATCATAATGAAATACTGACATGACGTGACCCATGACAACCTGGCGGTCGCCATGCCCAAACCACTCGAAAGTGGCAGTCGCCGGATAAGATCCCCTTGAATCTGGTGGTCGCCATAAAACTTTTGGGAAACCCGATGGTCACTAACATTGAAGATGGCGACCACTGACTCCAGGCGAGCATAAGGCCCCTTGAGGCGCGCGGGTGTGACTCATTCTGCACTTCCTTCTCTCTCTCTCTAACCCTCTTGCTCCCTCAAACTCTCTCTCATCTTTCTCTTGTTCTCCCTTTACTTTCTTGCTTCTTAGCATTCTCACAATGTTCACCCTACTATTTGTGATCCCTTTTCTCTTCATGGCAGGCTAGGGCCATGGAGATGACGATTCAGGGGCACGACAGGACCCTTCCGCTAGTGGGGGCACTTCTACGCAGCCTGCTCTTGTACTCGAGGCGGAGCTTGCCTCCCATCGCGTTGCTGAGGAGGAGGCACGAGCAGCAGCTATTGCTGCTGCAGAGGCCGCGAATGATGACTTTTTGGATCCCGATGCTGGAGGCGGTCATCCGGCGCCCTTCGACCCGCATACCTACGCTCCATTGCTTCATCGCGTGGTTCCGTGCGGGATAAGACGCTACCAGCCCCCAGATGATGTTGTTGCTACCGACCTTCTTCTATGAGAGCCTGATCACCACATGTCTCATCGACGCCCCTCGGTAGATATCTTATCCCTACTCTTTCAATACCGAAGCACGGAATATAAAACGTAGACGCATGTTTAAGATCCCCCATATGATGTGATTTGATGACGATGATTTATTTTTGATGTGTTGAATGATTTTGATGTGTGAATGTTGATTGATGATATGAATGATGATTAGGATTTGACCTTAGCTTAATTACCTATACAATGGAGATCAAAGCAGTAGGGACACTAGGATCTTTTAAACAACCAACAAAATGGGGGATTATTTTAGCGAAAATCACAAAATAAAAGGTTTAAGTTTTTATTGTTCATTTTGAGAAAAACACAAATCTATGGGGGAATCTTTGTTTTGATTTTTGATTTGATTTTTTTTTTTTTTTTGGAGAATCTAGAAAAAAAATTGAAAATTTTTTGGAAACCTTAGAAAATTTGGAAAGAATCTTAGAAAATTTGGGCAAATTTTAAGAAAAATCCTGAAGAATTTATAAAAATCTTTACAAAATTTTGAAGATTTTGAGAAAAATTCAAGAAATTTGAGGAAAATTTTAAGAAAATCCTAAAAATATCTAGAAAATTCAAGAAATTTGAGAAAAATTTTGAGAAAGTTTTGAGAAAATCCTAGGAATTTTTAGAAAATCCAAAAATTTTGAGAAAAATTTTGAGAAAATCCTAGGAATTTTTAGAAAATTCTAGAAATTTGAAAATTTTGAGAAAATTTTGAAAAAATCCTAGGAATTTTTAGAAGATCCTAGAAAATTTAAGAAAAATCCTATAAATTTGAGAAAAAATTTGAGAAAAGTTTGAGAAAATCTTATGAATTTTTAGAAAATTCTAGAAATTTGAAAATTTTGAAAAAATTTTGAGAAAATCCTAGGAATTTTTAGAAAATCCTAGAAACTTGAGGAAAATTTTGAGAAACTTTTGAGAAAATCCTAGGAATTTTTAGAGGATCCTAGAAAATTTAAGAAAAATTCTATAAATTTGAGAAAAATTTTGAGAAAATTCTAAGAATTTTTAGAATTTTTATAGAGTTAACACAAAAATATAGAGATTTGCCTGGTGCACCAGGGCTTATAGGGCCTAGTTTTCTAGGGCGCCTAGTTTTCTAGGGCCGGAGGGTCGTCACTTACACATGAACCTAAGATTTTGATTTGAGATTTTTCTTTGTGCTTGTGTTCATCCGATCTGTTCTTTGCATATTTTTTATTTGTCCTTTCTTCACAGGCTGGTCACTACGTCCGAGGCTTCGGAGGTTCAGCATCCGGGGAGGTGTTAAAATGGTATGATGCTCTCCCTACTCCCAGCCGGGCTTATATTGATGCCTCTGGTTTCGCTCGTTTCATACCCCTGCTCGGTAGGTCGAGCAACGACCGGGTATGGCTGACAGCCCTGGCCGAGCGGTGGTAGGATACCACCAACACTTTCCATTTCACTACCTTTGAGGCTACTCTGACGCCTCTGGACTTCGCGCTCATTACTGGCATCCGGGTTGGAGGGGCTCCCATCCCATTTGATTCGACTATAGCCCAGTCGACTGATGCGCTAATGTACTTCCTCGGGGTCGTTCCTACTTAGATGGATCGTGATAGAGTCAGATATACCTGGTTTTTTGAGCGATTAGACACTTTTAGTGCACCGAGCCTCGTCACTATGAGTGGGTCGCCCGGGGTTTTCTAATGTACATGTTTGGTACCTTCTTGTTTTCGAATAAGGAGAATACCGTTCATTTGCATTACTTGGGTGGCCTAGCTCGTCTTGACCAGGTCGCATCATACGATTGGGGCGGCGCTGCTCTGGTTACTCGTTACAGTTTCATGAGGACACTGACCTGGTTCCCTCAAGAGCTCAGCATTTGGGGATACTGGAGGGCCTGGGAGGTATGATTTAGCTTCTGCAGTTCTTTATCTATTTTTGTTATCTATTATTTCTGCTGGCTAACATCTTCTTCTTTGCAGTTGTGAACCTATGAGTTCCTCGGGCTTCATGTCTGGCGAACTCTGCGGCAGACCCTCTGGTTATTCCCTGTGCAGCCCGGTGGTCCCGAGGGCTTAAGGGGAAGAAAGCCAGGGGGAAGGACATCGACCGATTTTGGGTTTCGCTGGACCGGCTGACTCCTGACCAGGTATCCCCACTTACTGTTCACTACCCTCTGTACCATACTGTTCACTCCACTATACCATACTAATTACTGCATTGTACCATACTGATTGCTACATTTCGTTTACTAATACTGCACTGTGATTACTGTATATTGTTCTGTTCACTGTACTTTATAGGTTCACTGGGGCGTCTGGTAGGGAGTTGAGGATCGGGTTGGCGCAGACTTGATGCGTAGCTGAGACATCACTTCCAGGCGAATCTTGCTGGAGGGTCCATTTGGATGGGAGTACTATCTGGGAGAGCGAGTGGTTCGCCAGTCGCTTAGCCTAGATCACTTTCGGATCCCAGTGGTCCCTCTAGTCCGTATGGCCGGACTGATCATCTGGGTCCCGTCAACTTGCTGCTAGAGACGATGGGGACCCCAGTTGCTGAGCTACTAGTGGCGGAGGGGAACTACACAGCTTGGGACCGGGTGCACCTAATGGGTTCCTTAGGTCCCGGCCCAGCTGACCCTGGTGGTAGGAGGAGGGGACAGGCACCAGAGGCTGCCGATGCCGGTGTTGATGCTGGAGTGGGAGCTGTCGCTGCTGCTGCTGCCCCTGGAGCTGGAGCTACTGGAGGAGGAGTGATAGGTCCGGAGATCCCCTGGGAGATCCAGACTGTGGCCTATGGCTTTCCTTTCTCCCTTCCTGTTCCAGTCCCGCCAGTTTCTGAGTTCAGAGCAGAGATTGGCCAGATATTTCCTTATCCTTACTCCTTTCTTTCATTTTCTGCTTCATTTGTCTGGCTGACTTCTTCTCTTTCCATCTGTAGTTTAATCAGGCGTGGGTGGACCGGACGATGCTTATGGTCACTGGCCTGAGAATGATGGTTCGGCAGATGGATGCCTCGATGCGGGCGGCCGGCATTGCTTTCACGCCAGTAGCCGTTGTAAGTAGCTCGCGTGTTCTTTTCAGTTTTTTTGCATTTTTCTACCTATATTCTGCTCTGAGTCTTGCTTTTCTTTTGATAGCCTCCAGCTCCGGTCGCCGGCGTAGTGCTGCCACAGGCTCCAGCTTCGGCCCCAGCCCCGGTTAGAGGCCGTGGTTCCCCCGCGTCCTCTCGGGCTTGTTCTAGAGGGTCGATTTCATCTGCTTAGAGCCAATCCAGAGTTGTTTCTTCCTCCAGCAGTGGTGATGACTTCCACAGACTCTTCGAGGATGACAGCTCGAAGGAGGCCGGCCCTTCCCGGCGAGTTCGCCTCAGGCATTAGTGAGAGAGAGAGAGCTTTCCCCTTCCCCAGCTTTATTTATTTCATGATACATTTATTTTGATGGGCCTGCGTGCCCCAGTTAGACACATCTATGAGCCTGCATGCCCTATTTTGCTGTTTATTGGGTCTGGGTGCCCCATTTTGCTGTTTATTGGGCCTGGGTGCCCCAGTTTTTTACCTTATTACATTCTGCTACTTTTTGATGCATTTTGGGGCCTTTGTGCCATTTCACATGTTGCATGATTTTCCCTCATCTATTGCTCAAACTGTCTTGAATGGACAACTCAAATGACACGACTGATGTAGATCATATAAACTGAAAGCTGCCCCACACCCGCCATGTTCGAACATGGCGGTCGCCATAATATAACATGGCAGTCGCCACTTTCCCAAAATATTTACCTAGCGGTCGCCTTCTTCAACATGGCGGTCGCCTGGTCAAAGAAATGATGTCACTGTACTATGCTTTTTGGAGTTGGCGGTCGCCAATTCCAAGGTGGCGGCCGCCACAATAAGTGTGTCTTCTACCGAATTTTTGTGGTTTCCCGCCCTTTTCTACCCTATAAATGCTATCCTGGAGACCCCATTTGCTGTTGCTCTAACTCAGATGTCTAATCCCCTTTATTCATGGATTGAGGAATTCTCCCATATTGAACGTTTGAACTTTTTCCCTTTCGGCCTTAATGCCCTTTTCTCACTAAGGATCGATAATATTAACAGACCTTTACCGATAGCTGCTGCACAACTGTGGGATTCGCAGTCTCACGTCTTTCGATTCGGTCTTGAGGAACTATGTCCGACTGTAGAGGAGTTTGCTGCCATCTTGGACTTGACTCCGCGGAGTTCCGTTGTCGTTCCCACTCCCTTTCTCTCTGCTCGGCAGCAGGTGATGCAACTCTGCGGTCTGTCTAAGATGGAGGCTTCTCGTCTGACCTCAGGTGATTGTCTCGACATTCCATGGCTTATTGAGAGGTTTCATTCTACTGGTGACCTCAGCGATCTAGACTTTCAGCTGCGGCACCGTTATTCACTTTGCTTCTGCCTCCTTTCCCAGTATCTACTTGTCCCTTCCAATGGGCGGGTTAGTTGTGTCTTGATTGACATTGTTGGCAAAATGTGGATGGGGAGAGACTTCGTGCCCCTAGTTTTGGCCAAGATACTACTGAGCTTGGACGCTATTCATCGTGGAGAAACCACCACCTTTGCTGGCAGCCCTTTACTTCTCCAGGTGATCTTCCTCTGTATCAAGTTCTCTGTTATACTGCAAAAGCCTTTCTCTTACTGTTATAACTCTTGCTACAGATCTGGCTGATGGAGAAAGTGAACCTTGTTCAGAAGCCTCCCACTGATGGGCACAATGCTGCTGCTTTCCTTTACCACCCGCATTATTAGATATGTGACACCGAGGCATCTTGGTGACAATATCTTTCTACTTTAACTGGCCCAGACATTACCTGGCAGTGTTCTTGGTGGCGGATTCCCGCTATGACTCTGACCACTATGGATTTTACCCTGGCGTTCTGCTGATTGGCCTTTGTCAGACTACCTTTTACTATCCTCATAGGATCATGCGGCAGTTCAGGCGAAATCAGATCATATTTCCCAGCATTCGAGGCCGTCTGTTTTCTTCTGCACTGCGAACTCCTTTTCTAGCACAGTATCAAGATGCCTGGCTATCTCGCTCATTGATGGAGATGCACGAGTTGCAGTGTCCCGATCGTTCTGTTGAGTACAAGACATGGTTGACACAAGATAGAGAGAAGAAAGACAGAGAAAAGGGGAAACAAGCAGCGAAGAGGAGGAGGATTTGAGAACCTTTGCTTTGTTTTGAAAAATTTCACTGCTATTTTTTTGTAGAGTTTGGGACTTGCGTGCCCTCCCTTTATTTAAGAACTTTGTAGTCTTGCTTAAAGTAATGAAAAACACCCACTTCACGTTTCAGTTGGTTCAAATTTATTCGAAGTTTTACTGACTTTATTATTAGAATTCAAAAAGTTTTGTATTGGTCTTATTCAGATTCAAAGATGGCTAAAAACAAAGAAAGTGGCCGGACTTCTTGAAAGAAGCTGCATATGTATCCCAGAAGATGGAATCAGGCCCTAACGTAGCTCGAGCTCGATTTTCACTCGGGTATTGACGCTCTCCTTTTGTAATGCCCTAACTTTTGCCAAGGTCGCTCTTTCGGGTTTTCGGCCTTACGGGCTGCTCTAACTTTTACCTGAGTTGCCTTTTTGATTTTCAACTCAGCGAGTTTTTATTTTATCTTTATTTTTACCTCAAGGATAGTACTTTTGAGTTGATCGAAGTTAACTGGAGTGAAAAACGCATTGCCATCCAGATCCATAATGATGACTGCACCACCGGTCCTGATGGTCTTGATGAGAAATGGTCCGGACCGGTTTGGTTTGAATTTTCCCCTCGGGTCGAAGATGGGAGCTCTGATTTTCTTAAGGACTAGATCTCCTTCTCTAAGATCCCGGGTCTCGACCCTCTTATTGAACGCTCGAGCTATCCTCTTTTGGTAACCTTATACATGGAATAGGGCTTGCAGTCTTCTTTCATCAAACAGGAGCAATTCTTCCATCTGGTTCCTCTACCATTCTGCTTCCGAGATATTAGCCTCAGCCACTACCCTTAGCGAGGGAATTTCACTTCAATGGGGAGTACGGCTTCTATCCCATACACTAGAGAGTATGGCGTTGTTCCTGTTGAGGTTCTGATTGACGTTCGGTATCTCCAAAGTGCAAACGGTAGATGCTCCGGCCAATCTTTGTGTGAGTTGATTGTCTTTTGCTGAATTTTCTTAATATTCTTATTTGCTGCGTCGACTACTCCGTTGGTTTGCTACCGATATGGCGAGGACTTATGAGCCACTATCCGGTATTTCTCAAAAAGTTCCAGAACCTCTCCTTGGAAATGTGAGCCATTATCCGAGAAAATTTCATGCGGTACCCTTGTTGGAACGCGAAAGAAAAAATAAGAACCGGCGCCGTGACCGTAAAAAACGGCGCATGCGTTTTTCATGAAAAACCATAACAATGAATAGATATATTAAGATTAAATATACCTTCAAGAAACTTGTACAAGTTTCTTTGATGCAGAACAACGATCCGAGATGACCCAATGATCTTCTCACGTATATCCCAACGCACACGACGATCCCGGCGAGTGGGCACCGATTCGGATCTTCGTGTTTTTCTCTTTCTTCGTTTCTATCTCACACCTCTCTCTCAAAGCCAAAGGAATACCCAATGGGAGAGAGAAAGGGGGCGGCGGCTAGGGCTTGCAATTAGGTTAATTTTTGGCTCCTTGTTATATGTTTTTAATATATCACTTGAGATATCCTTGAAAACTATATATCTCTTTCCTAAAATCAAGGAAGAGATATATATTTTCCATAAAACAACCTCCTAGCCCCTATTAAGGACGGCCACCTAGGGAGAGATCTCTAGGTGTGCCAAATTCCAATACCGCCCTCCATTATTTAATTTAATTCCCGAATGTTCCCAGCGGCAAAACCGACATTCAAATTAAATTAAATAATTACCGAAACTGATAAGAAAATATCTGTGCGTATAATGGGCTACGTGAGGGATCACGAGGAAGTATAGGGCTCGGGCTAACCGTACGAGAAAACTGGTTATCCCTAACTCTGTCCCCGAGTTAGATCCTTTCTCACACAAACCAGAACTTATTCCACTAAACGTCCTGACTAAACTCCCGGCCCTAACTCAAATTATGTCTTAAGTTTCCAATGACCAAATGCACTGAATTCTCCCCACGTTTAAGATATAGATTTCTGATAAATAAATTAGGTTACTGACAATCCGATTTAATTATCCTCTTCTCCTCGCAACCGCACCGCTTATCCTTTTG
>JAUMHN010256910.1:0-19593 GCA_032360265.1 Heliamphora ciliata | reverse complement strand
TGAACCATGGAGATCAAACCAAAACATGTAAACACATATTTCATCAAAACGTTTTAGAAGTTGAGACTCAACCCCACAGGCTAGCTCCAAACCTTCAATAAACACGTTTCCCAAAAGTTTTCATAAACCCTCCTTTTTCAATCCAACCATTTGAAAATCAATCTCCACAAAGCGAGATTTCACAAATCTATTGCCTTAAAAACCATCCGGGGAAAGTGAGGGAAGCCAAAAACCCAACCACAAAACTACCAAAACAACACCCTCAGCCCTCACAGGAGTTCAGTCGACTGGCCCAAGCCCCCAATCGACTGAAATAGGTACGGGAAAAAGGAAACCAAAATAGAAAGAACTTCAGTCGACTGACCCCCCATGTTCAATCGACTGAACTCACCAAAAGATGATCCAGTCGACTGAACTTATGGGTTCAGTCGACCGAACCAGCCCAGAAAATGTTTTTGGTTACGGGTTCTTTGGTTTTTTTTTGCTTCTAAACCTCAAATCAAACCTCCAAACTCCTGTATATGATACTCACAAGGATATGTAAGCCCAAGCTTACCATAAATCCACAAAAGAAACCCACAAAACACGGTTTCATCCACCCGAACGCTGAAAAATGATTTTAACCCAAAACTGGATCTAAAACACAAAATCATTTTTTTATGCGTTTTTAAATAGTAAAACATCATAAGATTACATATTTATCCCTTATGCAACAGAAGAATCTGAAATCCTACCTCGTTGGGTCAAAAACCTAACGCCTCGATCCACGTGCAAAACTGAGCTTCGCCGGAATCAAATTCTAACTGGATGGATGCGAAGCCCTCGATGCCGATACCAAGGATCAGCAGTTGTTTTATCAAAAATCAACCCCCAAGCCCCCGAGAAGTTAGAGAGAAGGCAGAGAGAATTTGGAGAAAACTTAGGAGTTAAGTTTTCAAAATATCTTTTTAGAAAATATCTAAGTTCCGATATTTATAGTCCTCCAAAATATCTTTTTTTTTTGAATTTTCAAAATTTGCACGGTAAGTCCCTACAATCCCGAGAACCAACCCCGCATGCTTAGATAAATATAAACATGCATCAAAATGAGCAAATCATACACCGCAGACATATATATGCAAAACACATCATATATACATATAAGTCTAAAAAAGATACGGGTCCGGGTCTCACAAAAAATCTAAGGATCATCTCACAAACTTAGGACCTAGACAATGCTTCGTATATGACTAGGGTTTTAGAAGAGAGGGATACCTAGTTCTCTAGGGCTTGGGAAAAAACCTAAGAAACGTCTCACGAACATAAGACCTGGACAACGCTTCGCATATAACTAGGGTTTTAGAAGAGAGGGATGCCTAGTCCTCTAAGCTTGGAAAAAATATAAGGATCGTTTCAAGAACTTTGGACCTAGACAATGCTTCGCATATGACTAGGGTTTTATAAGAGAGGGATACTTAGTCCTCTACGGTATGGAAAAAAATCTAAGGATTGTCTCACGAACATAGGACCTAGACAACGCTTTGTATATAACTAGAATTTTAGAAGAGAGGGATACCTAGTCCTCTTGGGCTTAAGAAAAACCTAAGAATCGTCTCATGAACTTAGGACCTAGACAACGCTTCTCGTATGACTAGGGTTTTAGAAGAGAGGGATGCTTAGTCCTCTAGGATTTGGGAAAAACCTAAGGATCGTCTTACGAACTTAGAACCTAGACAATGCTTTGCATATAACTAAGGCTTTAGAAGAGAGGGATGCCTAGTCCTCTAGCGCTTGGGAAAATCTAAGAATCGTCTCATGAATTTAGGACTTAAATAACGCTTCACATATGAATAGGGTTTTGAAAGAGGGGGATGCCTAGTCCTTTATGGGTTGGAAAAGCCTAAGAATTATCTCACGAACTTAGGACCTAGAAAATGCTGTGCATATGACTTGGGTTTAGAGAGAGATGCCTAGTCCTCTAAGACTTGGGAAAAACCTAAGGATCATCTAACAAATTTAGGATCTAGACAAGGCTTCACATATGATTAGGATTTTAAAAGGGATGGATGCCTAGTCCTCGGGACTTGGAAAAACCTAAGAATCGTTTCACGAACTTAGGACCTAGACAACGCTTCGCATATGACTAAGGTTTTAGAAGAGAGGGATACCTAGTCCTCTAGGGCTTGAAAAAACTTAAAAATCGTCTCACAAACTTAGGACTTAGACAATACTTCGCATATGACTAGGGTTTTAGAGGTGAGGGATGCCTAGTCCTCTAGGATTTGAGAAAAACCTAAGGATCGTCTCATGAATTTAGGACCTAGAAAATGCTTCTCATATGACTAGGATTTTAGAAGAGAAGAATGCTTAATCCTTTAGGGCTTGAGAAAAACCTAAGGATCGTCTCACGAACTTAGTATCTAGACAATGCTTCACATATGACTAAGGTTTGAAAGGAGGAAAAGTGGAATTAGGGTGAGTGATGACCCTCGCTGCTTTCTTCTTCTTTTCTTTTCTCTTTTATATTTTGTACATAGAGGCCTACGTGTCTATTTCTTTACTTGGGCCTGCGTGCCTGTTGATACACTTGATGCGCTGCACATGTATAGATTACTATTTTGATTGGGACAGGCCTTCGTGCCTTTAAGTTATATTATGTTCATTGTGGATGCTTGTCTTCTTTCATACGTATGAAAACATGTTTTCGATCACTTGAATCTTTTATTATGCATGATGTATGCTTGTGAGTTGAATACTTGCCCTGCTTTTTGTGTTGCGAGTTGCTTATAGGTTCCTGGCAAGGATGCTTACAAGAAAGGGAAGTGCTGTTAAAAATTTTTTGTAGGAAAAATGTTACAGTCGTGAGGAAAAATCTCGTGGCCATGATGTTTGAAAGTGGAGGCTGTGATAAAGCTTTTTAGCGCGAAAAACAGAGTTGATTCTATGGTCCTCTCTCCTTTTGGGCTCTATAAAAGGGGACCTACTGGTCCAGATCCCACTGCCTAAGATATTCTCTATTCTCTTTGTCTTTCCATGGATTGTTCTTTCAACCACTCCCTCTTGTCGTGGATGGGCGAATTCTCCTTGGTCGAGTGTAAGAACTATGTCAATTTTGGCCTGAATGTGCTATTCTCTTTGAAGATCATGAGAATCAACTGGCCCCTTCTGGGAGTGGCTACCCAGCTTTGGGATCCCAACGTGTATGTGTTTCGTTTCGGATATGAGGAGCTGTGCCCGACGGTGTAAGACTTTTTCTCTAGTCTTTAGATTTTGTCTCAAGAGGGAGTCATAGTTCTTACTCCATTTTTGAGTCCCAAGGACTAGTTGATGCAGCTTTGTGGCTACCCTAAGCGTGAGGCTTCACTTATGGAGTTCTTGATGTGGATCAGATTATTGGCCGATTTCGACCCCTTCAGCTTTAGCGTCGTTATGCTCTTTGTATTTTTTACTGGCCTGTTTTCTTCTAGGGTCTTCTAATGGACGGGCTAGATCTTCTTTGGTGCATGTAGCTTATCAGATTCATGAGGGCCGGGATCCCGTTCCACTAGTCCTTGTTGAGACACTTCTCGAGCTTGATGTGGTTCGTATTGAGGGTGCTTCTTTCTTCACGAGTAGTGCTTTATTGCTACAGGTATTCACTCAACTTTTTTTTCTGTATTTCTCTCTATTTTTTTGCTCAGCTCTCATTTTTTTGTGTTTCTCTCTATCTTTTCCCTCGCAACTCTGATTTTTCTGTATTTCTCTCTATCTTTTCTCACTCAGCTCTCCCTTTTCTTGTATTTCTCTCTATTTTTTTTGCTCAGCTCTCCTTTTTTCTTTATTTCTCTCTAGTTTGGCTGATAGAGAAGGTGAACTTGCTGGAGAAGCCTGTATCTGATAGCTATAACGTAAAATCCTTTGTCCATTGTCGAGCTTATCGCCTCTACTCCTACTGAAGCTGCTTGGAAGGATATCTAAGTTCTTTGACTGGGGAGGATATCTCCTAGCTATGCCCCTGGTTGAAGATAACTCTCATGACTACTGTCATTGCGGGTCACTCGGGGGTTGTGAGTAACTTGGGGGTTCTGTTGGTCGGCTTGAAGCTGGCCACTTTCTATCATCTATATTGCATTCTTCTTCAATTTGGGTATACTTAGAGCAGACTTGACACTACTATGAGTCATCTGTACAGTTCTGCACATCGAGTCCCTTTCTTGGGTCAGTACCAACAGGCTTGGCCTTCTTGACTGAGGATTCCGGTCAACAGAGAGTTTGACAGCAGGCTTTCTGAGGACTACAAGGCTTGGCTTGGGACAAAATTAGAGCACAGTGCAAGGCAGGGAGGAGATGCAAAGAGAAGAAGTTCTTGACTTTGCTTTGTTGTACCTCAATATTTTGTTTGCTTTTTCTCTTTTTTTTTAGCTTTTTAGGATGAGGACTTACGAGCTTCTCTTGTTTTTAGAACTAACTGAATTAGTAAAACTTTTTAATGAAAGTTTCTTCACTTCTACTTTGTGATGATTTCTGAAACTATTCCTTAGAATTTCATTTTTTCAATATAACTAATTTATTAGAAAAATCTAAAGTAAGCTTTTGCATTGATCAACAATTTGAAACATGATTACATAGGAGAGCTCCAAACAAAGGTTTGGGTTGAACTTTTGACGGAAGCTACCTACGTATTCCGAAAAAGAGAATTAGGCCATAACGTAGTTCGAGGCGTGGGTTACACTCGAGTATTGACACTCTCATTTTTATTGCCCTAACTTTTGCCAAGGTCGCCCTTTTGGATTTTCGGCCTTGCGGACTGCTCTATCTTTTACCTGGGATGCCTTTACGGTTTTCAACCCAGCAAGCTTTTCTTTTATTTTTATTTTTCTATCAGGGATAAAACCTCTTGGGCTGACCTGAGTTGATTGGCGTAAAAAAGACATTTCCATCCAGATCCATAAGAATAGCAGCTCCTTTTGACATTAGGGTTTTGATAAGATAAGGTTTGGCTCGATTAGGTTTGAACTTGCCCCTTGGGTTGAAGATCAGGATTTTGATCTCTTTGAGAACCAAATTACCTTCTTTCAAATTTTGAGACTTAACCTTCTTGTTAAATGCCTAAGCTATTCTTCTCTGGTACCTTTAGATGTGAAAAGTGCTCTGAGCCTCCTTTCGTCAAACAAAAGCAACTCTTTAAGCATGTCCTTCTGCCAATCTGATTCTGAAATGCCACTTTCAGCTATTATCTTTAAGGATGGAATCTCCAGTTCTATGGGTAAGACTGTTTCCATCCCATAAACCAATGCATAAGGTGTTGCTCTAGTGGAAGTCCTGATCGATGTTCAATATCCCCAAAGTGCAAATGGTAACTTCTCCGGTCAATCTCTACTTCCCTCTATTGTTTTTTGCAGAATCTTTCTTTACGTTTTTGTTGGCAGCTTCCATAGGTCCGTTGATTTGCGATCTATACGGGGAAGACTTATGAGCAGTGATTCGGTACTCGTCCAAGTGATCTAAAATTTTTACCTTGGAGGCGAGAACCATTATCAAAAATTATCTCGTGTAGGACCCTGTACTGACATATAAGATTCTCTTTAATGAACTTGGCTACTAAGAGGCCTTCAGGACAGAGTAAGAGGCAACTTCAACCCACTTCGTGAAGTAGTCAATTGCTACAAGGATAAACTCATGTCCGTTTGATCTCATGGGTGTGATCCTTCCTTTCACGCCAATTCTCCAAATTGAGAATGGCCAAGGTGATGTCATGTTACAGAGCTGAGATGGTGGAACATGCATGTGGTTCACGCGAACTTGACATTTCTGGCATCTTCGAACAAACTGGTGACAGTCTGTTTCCATAGTCATCCAAAAGTATCCTTGGTGTGGGATTTTCTTAGCTAGCATCATCCCACTCATGTGAGGTCCGTAAACTCCACTGTGAACTTTTCTCTTCAACTCGTTTCCTTCTTCCGTGTTAACGTAGAGTTTATTAACTCCCAAATATCCCCTCTTGTATAGTCTCTCCCACATATCACAAACTGTGCAGTAAGTCTCCAGATAGATATTTGATCCTTCTTGCTGGCTCGACTAGGATACTCTCTCTTCTCAATGAAATTCCAAATGTCGTGATACCAGGGTAGTCCATCATTGTCTTCTTGGGTAGCGATGATATTATCGATTACGGGTGTATCTCTTTGTTGAATCTCCAAGGGTCTCATCCCTATTTTGGGCGGTATGCCTATCATTAATGCTAGAGTAGTTAAAGCATCAGCAAACTTATTCTATAGTCTCGGGACGTGAGTAAACACCACATTCTCAAAATAGGGGATCCTTATTTCGAGCTCTAGGTGGTACTAGATCATATCACCTTTCTTCCTTAACCTTTTATTCTCCTTTTTCTTAGGAGACGACCAAAGCTGAGTCCCCTATAACTTCTAACTTTCTCTCCCCAAGTTCTAAAGCTACTTCTAATCCGACTAAGCAAGCTTCGTACTCAGCCTGATTATTGGTATCCTCAAAACTCAACTTATAAGCCAAAGGAATATGGGAATCTTCGGGAGTAATCAAAGGTATCTCTATCCCATAACCATATTGGTTCGAAGCTCCGTTGAAGTATAGGGTCTATAGATCCTTTTTGATTTTCAACACTTGTTCATTGGGAAACTCGAACTCGGGCTCTTCTTCTCTTTCAATAAGATAGTCAACCAAGAACTCTACAATGGTTCTCCCTTTCACTGATTTCCTCGTGACATAATGCAAATCAAACTCGGCTAGCATCAACAACCACCAGGCCAACTTTCATATCAATGCTTGCTTCTCGAGGAGGTACTTGAGCGGGTCCATCCGTGAGATCAGAATAACTCGGTACGCTAACATGTAATGGTGTAATTTCTTGGATGCTTAAACTAGCCCCCAGGAAGTTTTTTTCAAAGGCATATACCGACGTTCGTATTCTGTCATCTTTTTGCTTAGGTTGTAGACAGCACTTTCTACGTTGGCTTTATCTTCTTGAGCGAGCATACATCCTATAATTGAATCAGTCACGGGCAAATACAACATCAAAGGATTACTGGGTTCTAGTGGCGACAGGACTGGTGGATCTTGCAAGTACTATCGTATAGCATTGAAAGCATCTTGACACTGTTGATCCCATCGAAAATTAGTCCCTTTCTTCAAGAGTCAAAACATAAGTTCACAGTTCATGGTCAGTTTAGCTATAAATCGACTGATAAACTGAATTTTCCCTAGAAAGCTCCTTACGTCCTCCTGAGTGTCTGCTTGACAGGCATATTAGAGTCAATTTTGGGTATATTTTCGTAGGACCATATGAAATCATCTTTAAATTCTTTTAATAAAAGGATTAACTGCTCATGTTCTTCCGAAGAGAGCGCAGAACTAACTTGAACTATCTGCGGATGCTTTTCATTATTAAGATTTATTCAAATAGTTTCTTCCATTATGGGTTTAGCTCGCATTTCTTCTTACTTTTCAATTAAAAGTTTTAATTCTTGGGGAATACCCCCCTTGAATTCATTAAAATGTTCAAAATCTATGCAAGTTATTTGAGGCACAATGATGTAAGCAAAATCCGAATTCATTTTATTGGTTTCAACGAGGGTTACAATTTCATATGTGAAATAGAAAGGTACCCCGGATGCCAACAGGTGCATTTTCGACAGATTTCTCATCATAGGAACTGTTTACAGACTCGATCAAAACAGACTCAATAGAATTGGATTTCCACTCACTTTCCACATCATGCATATGAAAAGTGTCAAAGGACTGACTCTTTTTCATTTTAGCAGCATTCATGATAAGTACAGTGTAACCCGCAGGCGCTTCGGCATCCATCATCAGCACGTCCTCTCTGTTTTTTTTACCTATACACATTCGGGCCATCTTTTCATCGAAGAAAGAACCCATATCTCCCCATTCATAATGAACAACCCAATCTATTAGCACTTTTTAAATGAATCCTATCTACTACATCTCTGCTTCTTTCTCACTGTCAGACAACTGGTGGCTGAAAAAGATTTCCATCTCTGAAAACTTTTGATTAGTTTTATCCTCTATCCATGGGTCGAAAAATCCACAGTAAGGAAAATCATCACCTTCCTTGATACAATGTCCGTTTAATGTCGGCCCGTACTTTTCCATCTTTGGTTCTTCTAACTTTGGCTTATACCCCAGTTCGCATCCATGGCGATTGTGGTGCATGGGAATTGGTTTCGAGACTCCTTGTAGGTGCTTGCCTAGTCTCATTCTTGGAAAATAGGACATTCCTTTCATTATAGCCACAACTTTTAGGTTCACATAGTTTTCTTCATTATTCATCAAAACTTACATAGCCTTAGTCTCGTCAAAGTTGAACCCATTTAGGAGGAGATCCTTCTCCTCACGTTGAATCTCAAAGAGTGAAGTAGTGTTACTAAGGGGGGTTGGCAAGCTAGTTTCACCTAAAATGGTGACATTTATTCCTTCCTTGATTAGTTTCACTTTTTGGTGCAGGGTCAACAGAACTGCTCTAATTGACAGGTCGTGTAGCCATGGCCTTTCCAGCAATAGATTAAACGAGGCTGGCACATCGAGAACATGGAACTCTACCTCGCTTTCGAGCGTTCCCGCTGTCACAGCGAAAGTTTCTAAGCCCAACACATCTCTTCCTGTGTTATCATATGCCCGTACTCCTTGTGCACTCAGCTTGAAGTCTTACATCTTTAACCCCAAATAGTAAGCAGTTCGAGTAGGCACACATTTAGGGCAGAATTGTTGTCAACTAAGACGACCGGCACCCATTTTCCCAAACACTGGACGATCAGGTGTAGCGGCTTGTTGTGTGATGGTCCCTCTATCAAAAAGTCTTTGTTATTGAAGGCGATGACATTAGACTGCTTCTTGGGTATAAGAATTCCAACCAGCTAGTCAGGGGAGACATCATTCGGGATGTCTATGCTATTGAGAGCCTTCAGGACTACCTATTGGTGCTTATGGGATGCTACGAGGAGTCCCCAGATACTCACATTTGCTTGCGTCTTCTTGAGCTGCTTCAAAACTATGTCTTCCTTTTCATTGTTCTGTTTCTTTGCTTGCTCTCTTGATTCTTCTATGCCCCTACTTGGATGCCCCTTTTCTAGTTGTGCGTGCTTAAAATACCTCTCGCTTCTTGTTAGGTGTTCAACTTGCTCCTCGGGTTCCCACAAACCCTCGAATTGGTTGGTTACTTGGTGGATTTTAGCCACCGGGTATGTCTTCTCATGGAAAGTCCAGAAATCATCTATGCTTGTCTTTCCTTGTTTACCTTCTTTACTAGCTCCTTCGAGTCCCCAAAGATCCTCCATGATTCCTATCACATTTTGCACATACCAAAGGGATTCTTCATTGATAGCAGTCTCCAATTCGAAGAGTTGTGGCAACGATACCTCATCAAACGGATCCTTATAGTCATATGGCGGGGGAGGGACCTAAGGTTCCCAAAAATCTCTATGGTCATTCGATTCCTCCACAATCGGGTGCCACTCTGGTACGTCTTCTCCTTTATCATACTTTATATCCATTAATTATTTCTCTGTTTCTTCCAATTCCTATAGGTCGTTCTCTTCTTGGTACAAAATTTCTTCTACGTCGAGAAAACATAAAGCTAGCCCTTCAGGTAGAGGAGTTCTTGGTTTTGGTCCCTGAAGAGAAACGATGTATACAGAGGGATCGAACACAGAACTTACAGTTCCCAACGAGTTCACCTGGGGTGAATCCTTCTCTTTCTCTTCATGCTCTTCTTTCTTCTCGGTCTGCTTATCGATTGACAAATTATCTTCCTGCCTACTCTCATTATCAACTTCCTTTCCTTTCGAAGACTCTCCTATTTCTAAAATTGTTTTCTATGCCTCTTTAACTCTAAAACTCGTCTCAGCTTCCCCGTGCCAGGCTGCCCCTTGGTGCCAGGCTGTATCATCACTTGGAATGATCAGGATATGCCATTTGATGTCAATTCCAGCTTCCTCTAACTCATCTAATGCTTCAAAGCACACCAAATCCTCCCAAAACCATTTGATTTCTTCATCTTCTTCATCATTACCGTTGAAAGGGGGAGGAACTTCCTTCTCATGGACGATAAAGATCAGAAAATTATCAAAACCATCATCTATCAGATCTTGAATAAGGTCATTGAGCAGCAGTACCTTTGAACCGAATGGTAGAATTGTAATTAGCTTCGATTATGTTGCAGAGATTATGAATTTTATAGGATCTAAACTTTCTGACCCTTTTTCCACTGCGTTTACATTCTGCTAAGTCACATGATTCTGCAGAGGATTGGTGGTCACATTTGGTTTATGAACAACAATGGGTGTAGGAATCACCTTATTGTTTGTTAAATCCTGGATGTCGTGCTAAAGCCTCATGTAGTTGTTGGTTAAATGACTGTGCCCTTGGTGGAAGGCATAGTACTGGGTTGGATTATACCTAGGCAGTAATGGATTTGGTGGTGGGGTCGGCTCCAAAGGCTTTAGGAGGCCCCTTTCGATAAGACTACCAAGGACAGTGGAAAGCGGGACTCCTAGAGGAGCAAGTATTCTTCTCAAAGTTCTTTGCTGACTAGATTGCTCGAGCTTTGGGTTTAGGATGTTTACATTAAAAACTTGATCATTGAAAATGTCAGTGAAGTTATTATCGACTCGATTAAGATCGTTTGTGTATGGTTTCCTTACCCTTTAACTTAATCTCGCACATTCCATTGCCCCTAATTGGATGAAACTTTTGGCATTAGCTCCCACATCAAGCAACTGTTCAAAGGTGATCGAAGGATTTCTTAGCATCTTTACGGCCTTAGTTCTCCCTTCGTTGGATTGAGTCTTGTTCTCAATAGATGAACTTAACAAATCACTGACTTGAGCTTAAAGTTGCTGACATTGAACTTGGTTTTGGATTTGCTGATCCTATTAGAGTTGCATTTGTGCTTGACATTGAGTCTGAACCCTGGCCTGTTGTTCACAACTGTACTGATCCCATCTAATGTTCTCCGTAGGTCCATAATTGCACTCATCATGTTAGCCATGATTGATTCTAGATCTGCCATTGGTGATCCTAACTATTTTACCCCTCTAAGCCTTTCTCTCGGAGATCGGGCCCAAGTACGTATAGGTTCTTCTCTATTTAGAGCTATAGTCCTGGGTCTCTAAGCTGAGAGGACTAGTGTAAACCGTAGGACTCATCAACCAGGGTTTAAACCCAGAATAACCCGTGTTCAATAACAGGACGAGAAAGTGAAAACTAATTCTAAAAGGGGTGCTAACTTGTAGACACCCCAATTTGACTCCGCCCAATCTTAGGTGAATCTGATGATGAAAACAGGAGGAATGGTGCCTCAGTACGATACTCGAGAAGTGATCCAAGCTTGGTATTTGAATTCAGAACCTTCAAACCAATGAAATTTTTAACGAACCATCGAAACTTGCTACCTAAGTAAGGCGACCGCTATGTTCATTGCGGCGATCGCCAATAAAACTTCTTAGAAACCCTAGCCAAATATGGCAATCATCACTTTGGATTGTGGCGACCGCCAGTTTGCATCATGGTGACCGCCATAGAACTTTGTGGAACCTTTCAAAAACATGGCGACTGCCAACTTTCATTGTGGTAACCGCCAACTCCAAATGGCCTGACGTGTCCCAAAAACATGGCAGTATCTCATTGGCTGAAGAACCCTATAAATACCGTACCTCTGGTACGTTTTTAAGGACAGAAAATGAGTGAGAGGTTTTAAGAGTGAAGCTCTGCCGAGACGCCGAGCAATTTCGAGCCCCGATATTGAAACCCTGCCGAGATATCTAGTCCCAAACCTCTAACACCTACGTTGAAGCCCTACTTGGATCGCCACCCGAGGGTTAAGTTGTTGAAGCACATTCCCAATTTGAGGATCCTTAAGCAATCCAGGTATCTCGCTTGGATCCCCGGTCTTTCTAACCTTATTCTCTCTCTTTTGGGGTAATCGGGTTATATTTAATCTCAATTCATATATTCTTTTTACTTACATAGTTAATCTTTCTTTTCATTTACATTGCTTCATTTAATTTAGTTTGTTTAATTTCTTAGTTTACACTTTCACACTTAAAGCACATTATCTTTTTTTTTAATTAATTCATCAAATTAGTGCTAACATGATTTAATAATATGATTAAATAATGTTGTTATCGTTATGATATAAGCACTTATATAAAAATGGTTGTAGTTATCAATATTACACCCATTCAATTCTAGTATTTCATTTTCTTTTCTTCTTCTTATTTAGTTTAATTTCTTTTATTAGCATCCTATTTCATTTTCTTTTCTTTTCTTGTAACTTTAATTTAGTGTTCAATTTTAATTTCTTTTAGCACGATATTCCTTTCCTAGCTCTTATTTCTTTTCCTTCAGTAGTAGTGTAATTTTCTTCTATAGCATTTATTTTATTATTTATCATTAGCTTTATTCTTCTCATATTGTAGCATTTTAGTTTTTTTAATTTTATTATTAGCTTTAATTTTCTTATAAAGTTCTATTTAGTATTTCTTTTCTCCTAATATTTTCTTATAAAGTTCTATTTTCTCTTTTTTTTTTCTCTTTAAGATTTTATTTTCTTTTAGTATTTATTTTGTCTTTCTTTTTTTTTCTTTTCTTTCATTGAACTCCAAAAATCATAAAAAGGTCTTTAGTTTAATTTTCATTCCTTAAATATAATTTTCTTTTCTTTCGTTTTCGTTTCAAATATAACTAGTCAAATTTCCTTTTGTTAATATTTTATTTTTCTATCCTCTTTTCATTTTAGCATAAACATCTTTTGTAACTTTCTTTTAGGATTCTTTTAATGCTTCTTTTATTTTGTATGTTATGTTAACGCATGTTTTGGTTTCTTACTTGAAAGCATGTTTTAGAATAATTTAGTTTATCTTTTGTAAGAAACCATGTTTAGGCAATTTTAAGCATCTTTTGGCATATTTATGCTCTTTTAATTTGAACCATACTAGTTTAGGTTATTTGAATGAAATTGCATGTGGGAGTGTTCCATGTATCCTTTAGTTAGAAATTACATGCTGTAGCACTTATGATTTTATCCCTTTTATTTGTTCTAATTTGGCATTCTATATACGTATATAATGCATTTTTCATATTTGATTTTGGATGTTCTCCCTTTGCCTCTACTTTCTTTATTTGCATGCATTAGAGAAATTCTATTAAAAGAACTAACGATGATTAGAAGAGGCCAATCTTATGGTTGGGCAAACGGAGTGCCTAACACCTTTTTCGATTCGTACCTTAGCCCCCGAACCCCTTTTTTCTCTGGTTAAACGTTTTTAAGATCAGTAGCCATTTTTTTGTTTTTCTTAGTTTTTCTTAAAAACTAAGTGGCGATTCTATTTTCAACAAAAAGAAATTTTCAAAGTTTGGTTTTCAAGGTGTTGAAATGCTTTTTTTAAAAATATCTTTGGATTCCCTTATTTTTGAAACGTTTTTCCAAAACAACCCCTGAATCCCAACGCCACAATATTTTCTGGCGACTCTGCTGGGGACTAGTTTCTAAAATCAAATAAGAGGGCTAGACTTGAAAATATCATTGGTTCTTAATAAAAAAAATTTCACGTGCATTTTCGCATGCATATATGCATTGTTCTTTAAACCCCCCTTCTTTGTCGACCTGATATCTTGAACGTACATCCGTTTTGGGAATTGTTGGGAAGGCGGGCAATCCTTAGTGACTGTATGCTTTCATAGGTGGAGTAAAAGAGTTTGGGCATACTGTTTGACCAAGTTCTGCATGAGAGGTAAATACTCGGCTGTATTCAGAAAGTACCTTGTTTAATTGACCAAAATTGACCCTTTGCATATAGTGAACTTAGAACCCCCCATTAGGTGCTACTAACCCTGGTAGGATTATGTGTTTCCTTTCAATGTATGTTTTGTTTGTGTATTGTTAGGATTGTTTTGTTTGGGCTTAAGCTAGTTCCTTTCCCGGGTTCGGCCCGAGTTTTCCGTTATTCTTTGATTAGGTTAGCTTTTTCTTCGGGTTTTTACCTGGACTTTGTCTTTCACCATGTTTGGTTCTTACGTCGTAGTTTTCTTCTCGACGTCCCGCCCATGTTTCGTTTTAAAGCCTCTAGGGTAATTTCTTTCTCCTCTGGGCTCTTCCCGGGTCGTTGGTTTCCTCCCCCTTAACATAGGCTTGTTTCTTCCGAACCCTTTACATAGGCTTGTTTCTTCTAAACCCTCGACGTAGGCTCATTTCTTTCAAACCCTTGTCATACCTGTGAGAGTTTGTTCTTTACCCTTATGCTATTTGTTTTCTTTAGAATTTTTTAGGTCGAACTAGTCCGATCAGCCTAGCTCGGTGTCCTTACCGTTATGCTGCCTATTTTTCCTTAGAATTTTTAGGTCGAACCAGTCTGGCAGCATAGCTTTGTTTTCTTGTCGGAGTGCTGTCCGTTTTAGACAAACCTTCACCCTAAAATTTAGTTGATCCCCTTTTTAGCCATCATGTTGGTTTTTGGGTCATCCTGTTGTTATGCTGCCAATATGAGCCTGGTAGGGGCATTGTTATAGCTTCCGTAGTCTTCTGCTTATGATTTGCTATTTTGGGTATTTGGGAATTGTGCTATCTGTCGTTAGAATGCTTGTCCAAAGAATATTTAATACCGGTTGTTCTGCTTTTGGGATCCAGGTTTCTCTGAGGTTTTACCATTGGGACCGGGAAAGCACAGTCAACACGAGTTTGGAAAAGATCAGTGACAGGTAGACTCTATAGGGTGTTGGAACACCCAACTGAGTCAGCTAAAATGGTAGAAAATGAGGTGATCTGGCAGCCCTAATGAGGGCGATTACTAATATACAAAGAGCCATAGAGCAACAGACCCAGGCTCAAGTGCAATGTCAGGCACAAATTCGGTCAATTCAGGCCTGTATCCCTGTTGTGAATGGATAACCAGATGACACGAATGAGAATGCCAAAGATTTTTGGGATGACAATTAAGTCCCCGATGGACCACAAGTTGTTCCACCACTACCACAGAATCCTCGTCAGGTGATAGTTGAGGAAGAAAACACCGCCCGGTCTAAAGAAACTGCACTAATAGAAAAGATCGACCGGATGGAAAAGGTCCTTAGAAAGGCCAAAGGGATCGAGGAATACATGTTAGATGTGGGGGGACTATGTTTGTTCCCAGATGCTAAACTGCAAGAAAAGTTTAAAATGCCGGACATGAAAAAATTTAACGGAACTAGAGATTCCAGAATTCATCTCCGAATGTATGTTGGTACCCTATCGCCAATGGAAATTGATGACCAGTTGAAGGCTCAGTTCTTTCACCGATCTCTTTCTAGGGTAGCCCAGAAATCGTTTCTCTCCCTTGATGTATCCAAAACCAGAACTTGGGAAGACATAGCAACAGCTTTTATAAGCCAGTATAGTTATAATGTCCAACTGGACGTAACTGCCCGAGAGCTTAAGACAACTCGATAAGAGAATTGGGAGTCTTTTGTTGACTTTCTGACCCGATGGAGGGGTAAGGCCACTAAGATGACAAATCGGCCTTCTGAGAAAGAGCAAGTGAGGATAGTGGTGAAGAACTTGCAGTCTCCGTTGAAGCGTTATCTGATCACACAGCCCCTCTCCACATTCAAGCAATTGTTTGATGCAGGGGTTCAGATAGAAGATGCAATCCAGTCAGGGGATATTGAAAACGTCGAGCCTAGCCAGAAACCCAGGAGGACCTTCCCCACAAATAACCAAAATCAATCTGCTGCCACCAACCTCGTGTCTCATTCAAACGAGGTAAACTTGCTGAACCCATCCTCTTTCGCCCAGCAATCCAATAATGTCCAACAATCAGATAATAGTCAACAGCAACAAAGGCCAAGGAGGGTGTTCACTCCCCTCAACATTTCATTATCCACCGCCCTGAATCGACTCGTTGAGAAAGGGCTTATCAAGCCATTGGACCCCATGCCTGTTCCTGATCCCCTACCACTGAGGTTTAATGTTTCTCAATACTGCGCATTCCACCAAAGTCATGGGCACCTAACTGATAAATGTATGAGGGCTCCGACATGAGATCCAAAATCTCATTAACAACAAGGTGATCCTACCACCATCTTCCACCCCAAAACCGAATGTCACTACTAACCCACTATCGAATCATGCCAGGCAGACTGGGGTAAATTACATGTCTCTTGGGGAATCAGAGGACCCGAGTCAGTACATCTATTCAGTTTACCTACCACGCCCTCGTGTTTCAATAACTGAGGATCAGACATCATGCTCATTCATGATGGTTAGAGGCAGTCGAGACAGGCTGGAAGAATGAAATGATAATGCCTGGAAATGGTATCAACCGATAATCCAAATCTTCCAACAAGATGAGGAGCACAACGAAGAGGATGATTGGTCTTTGGATTACCCAGCCCGACCATATGGGTTTGGTCATGTGCTCGATGACATTACCCTTCCCTGACTTTTTGAGGAAGAAGTATATGTGGATGAAATGTCGTCCTACTAGCTGGTAAGGGTTGTACTAAAATCAGATGGAGCAGAGTGGACAGATTTCTGGGCTGCTCAGGAATAGCAAGTGGATTTTATTAAAGAGGACATCTGAGAAGAAATTGATAATACATGGGCTATTGAAGATGACAAGGAAAGAAACGAAAGGGCAGCCGTTAGTGATCTAAATGATTTGTGGGCGTTTAAAAGCCCTCTGCACGTAGACGAAGTGAGACAGACTGATAATGTAACGCCGGGATTATGGGATCCTGAAGAAGGCGTGGAACACCTAACTAGAAGTGGACGAAATTTTAAGCCAGCTCAGCTAGAGAAAGGACAGCCAATTGAAAAAGGGAAAGAGACTGAGCAAGAGGAGGAGGAGGATGCAGTATTGAGACAGTTGAAAAAGACGCAGGCCAACATTAGTATCTGGGGGTTATTGATGCCTTTGCATAAGCACAGATAAGCTATTTTGAGGGTGTTGAACAAGGCTAGTGTCTCGATAGATGCCACCCCCGAGCAGCTTATTGGGCTTATTCTGCCAACTACCGAACCAAAAGTCATTTTCTTTTCTGATAAGGATTTACCCGCTGAAAGAAAAAGTCACAAGAAGCCGCTACACATCACCGTCAAGTGCCTAAAAAAGTGGGTCTTGGTAACCCTCATTGATAATGGGTTTGCCTTGAACGTTTGCCCATTGAGAACGGCCGTCTACTTAGGGATGAGGCCAGACCAGTTCACTCCCTGTAATCATGGGGTGCGAGCCTATGACTACACAAAAAGGGATGTACTAGGACTGGTGTCATTCGCCGTTTCAGTAGGACCTCTGGAGACATCAGTTGAGTTTCACGTGCTAGACGTGCCGGCCTTCTTCAATCTGCTGCTGGGCAGGTCGTGGCTGTATGACCCGAATGTCCAAGCAATACCGTCTACCCTCACCAAAAACTGAAATTGATAAAGAACGGAGCAGTTCTAACTATTAACGAAGAAAACAACATTCATCCCCCAAGAGGAGGAGAGGGCACAACTATGTTGGAAGTTCAGCATAATGAAAATGATGTGTTGCTAAGTGGTTTCTGATTTGATGAAGAACAGGCTGTCCAAATGCTGATGAATGAAGAAGAAAGGTATGTCAACCCGCGGGCTGTAACAATGATGAGGAAAATGTCTATTTTCCCGGGCATGGGATTAGGGCATAAATAGCAAGGTATCCCGGAACCCATTCAGGTATTGCCGACTTCGTACCGTTTTGGTCTTAGGTATAAACCAATGTAAGAAGATCTGGAAAGGCCTAGAAGGGGACGAAAGGCCAATTATTCTGGGACATTCAATGGGTACTTCGTCGAGGAAGGGGAAGATTTCCTGTATTGCAATTTTTCAGAACCATGTATCGAGGAAGAAACCAATCAAAAGATTTCAGGGTTGGAGATCTTTGTCAGCCACCAGCTGTCTGACACGAAAGAGGAAGAAGCAGTGGAAGGAGAGAAGGAAGAAAAGAAGGTTCAGGAAAAAGATTGGGCCGACAAACTCGACGGTACCGACCTGGGAGTGCTGTTCAATGAGAAGATGGCTCAGTTGTGTATAATTGAATCGGACTGCTTCATGATGGGCTTCATCGCACCGGCAAACTGTACGAAGCTCATCGTCGACGTGGCTGCAAAAGAAGTTAAAAACTGAACCCTTGAGTCTTGTAATGTGCAAGTCGTCTATCCCGAGTCCAAGTTTGAGTCGGAGCCTGTAGTCGAGGGCACATCTGTTGGTGCTCCTCTCTCTGCTTTTACCATCAAGTTTGTACTCCCCTCTGTTTTTAATGAAATGAACAAGATTTCCGATTACTCGTCTTTGTTTGATTTATTTCATACACTTTCTGACGATTTTGAATTCGACGGGAATATCCCTGAAGAAATAAAATTTTTAATAAAAAGAGAAGAAAAAATGCGTGCCCAACCAATAATTGAAGAAATTTTGTCAATAAATTTGGATAATAAAAGTATCTTGCAAAATGTGCAAATTGGTTCTTCTTTATCTTTAGTTGAACAAGAACAATTAATAATTTTATTAAAAGAATTTAAATATGTATTTGCATGGTTTTACGAGGATATGCCTGGAATTGATCCTGACATTATCCAACGCCATATCCCTTTATATCTCGATGCTAAATCGGTCAAACAAAAATTAAGACGGATCCGACCAGAATGGGCTTTGAAGATCAAAGAAGAAGTTGCCAAACAGATCAATGCCGGATTCCTGATGGTAACTGAGCATCTGAAATGGGTAGCCACATAGTGCCAATTTTAAAGAAGGACGGTTGTATCCAGGCCTGCGTGGATTTTTGAGATCTCAACAAGGCTAGCCCAAAGGACGATTTTTCGCTGCCCACATTGATGTCTTGGTAGACAGTACAGCAGGGCACGCTTTGTTGTCATTCATGGATGGCTTCTCCGGATATAACCAGATTTTGATGGATCCCGAGGATAGAAAAAAGACGACGTTCACCACGCTTTAGGGCACCTATTGTTATCGTGTATTGTTATTCGGTTTGAAGAATGCAGGGGCAACCTATCAAAGGGCTACCACTACTTTACTACATGACATGATACATAAGGAGGTCGAAGTGTACGTGGATGATATGATAGTCAAGTCCAAAGATCGGGATGGTCACATCGTAGCACTGCAAAAATTCTTTGAAAGGATTCGAAAGTACAAGATACGGCTTAATCCATAGAAATGTGCCTTTAGGGTCACTGCCGAAAAGATGCTTGGATTTATGATTACTCAGCGAGGCATTGAAGTCGATCCTTTAAAGATCAAGGCAATCTTGGAAATGCCTCCTCCGAAGACCAAGTGAGAAGTCAGGGGCTTTCTGGGTAAGATTCAGTTCATCAGCCATTTCATCACAAAATTGACAACTACCTGTGAGCCGCTCTTCCGTCTGCTGAAGAAAGGAGTCAAGTTTGAATGGGATCAAAAATGCCAAGACGCCTTTGATACCGTGCGACAATACCTGTAGAATCCACTTGTTCTAGCTCTTCCCGAATCTGATAGGCCACTGATCCTCTATTTGTTAGTGACTGATTCAGCTATGGGATGTATGCTGGCGCAAGAAGGTGAAACTGGAATTGAAAAGGCCGTCTACTACTTAA